>CM076679.1:79209815-79492315 GCA_038501925.1 Xenopus petersii | reverse complement strand
GAAATAAATTCTCTTTTTCATTTACTTTCCATTTTTTTTTTTACAGTTTTTCCAAAATCTAAGTTTAAAGTTTAATGTCCTTGTCTCTGGTGTTTGAGTCTGGCAGCTCAGTAATTCAGATGCAGATTCTGAACTGTTGCAATTTTGCAACATTTAGTTGATGCATTGCTCAGCAGCTGGAGTATTAGCAACTATTGTATCAATTCTAACAGCAGCCTTTAATGAAACTCAGGAATTCTGCTCATCAGGGACAACTAATTGTATCAATTTAGACCAGTTTATAGTGTCTGCAACCCCCCCACCTTTCCCAGAGATGCTTTAGAAGGTGAAAAATGGTCAGACTTAGAATATAGAAAGAAATTGGAAAAAGTCTTTAAACAATCTGGAACCAACTGAACTGAAAAAAGTGTTGGAAGGTGAACTACCCCTTTAAGTCTCATTTCCTAAAGGGGTTGTTCACCTTTAAATTAACTTTTAGTATGATGTAGAGAGTAATATTCTGAGGCAATTTGCAATTGGTTTTCATTTGTTATCATCATTTGTGTTTTTTTGTTATTAAGCTTTACTCAGCAGCTCTCCAGTTTGCAGTTTCAGCAGTCTGGTTGCAAGGGTCCAAATTACCCTAGCAACAATGCATTACTTTGAATAGGAGACTGTAATATGAATAGGAGAGGCCTCAATAGAAGCATGAGTAATAAAAAGTAGCAATGACAAACAAATGCGCTGTACGGCTACAAATTCATTTTTTAGATGGGGTCAGTGACCCCCATTTGAAAGATGGATAGAGTCTGAATAATTAAAAAAATAAATAATGAAGACCAATTGAAAAGTTGCTTAAAATGGTCCATTCTATAACATACTAAACATAAACACCGCCTTAAAGGAAAGTGTTTTGAAGGAATGACAATTTAATGTACTGTTGCATTGTGCTGGTAAAACTGGTGTATTTGCTTGAGAAACACAACCATAGTTTATATCAGGGGTAAGTATCTACCAGTAGACCTTTAGCTGGTAATCAGTAGATCTCAAGACAAACAGCTTGTCTAAATCCCCCTACTATTTCATGCTTTTCATTCAGCTATTTATTATGTTAGGTTACACAGAAATAGTTGTTTTTTAAATATAGCAATATAAATTCTCACAAATCAATATAATATTTAAGTAATATTTTCCATGTCACGGAATGCTAACAATGCTTTTAATGGATGTAGATCATAATGGGTCAACATCACTAAAAGTAGACCCCGCATTAGTAAAGTATGAGCACTCCTGGTTTATATTAACAAGCTGCTATGTAGCCAAGGGGGCAGCCATTCAAGCACAGTACATAGTAGATAACAGATGCGTTCCAAAGAATGCCATTGTATACTACAGAGTTTATCGGTTATCTGATGTGTATCCTGTGCCTTTTTTCCCTTTTCAGTTTTGAATGGCTGCCCCCATGGCTACACAGCAACTTGTTTATATAAACTATAGTAGTGTTTCTGAAGCAAACACACCAGTTATAACAGTATAGCACAACAGTACATAATGGTTTCATTACTTTATATATGATTTTTGTTTGTTTTTCAGTGGCTTACCTCTTATGCTAGTGATCCACAAGACATGGTGCGGAGCCCGCAAAGGTACTTGCCATTGAATTAAATAAAGTAAAGTAAAAAGTATTTCTGTTTCACCATTGTTACTTGGAATGACTTTATTAGAATGTCATGGTAGCTAAGATACAACATTTTTTTTATTTAAGTAACCTAGCCTATATCACAGTACTATGATAATATTTTGAAAATCAACTCTTTGTACAGCCAGAAAATTGCATTGGCTTATAAGCTTACATCTCTGCAGAGGACTGGGGTACAGCATCTCTAGAGTGAAATGGCGTTTGCCTGTACCTGTACTTGGTACTCTCAAGTCAGGATTGTCTCTAATAAAAAAAAAAAATACAGGTTACTAGATTTTACAGTGGAATACCTGGAAGCAGGCAAGAGGGCTGGCAGTTCACTGCACAAAAGTAACCCTTTTTTTTTCTTCAAACAAGTGCTACTCTTCCCAATGATTTTTAGTTTTATTCTCCTTTAAATTACAGGTGTAAATGTGTTGTTATATGTTTAATTAACTTTTAGTATGATGCAGAGACCAATTTTGCAGTTTGTCTTTCTTTTTTGTTGAACAGCTCTCCATTTTGGAATTTAAGCAAGTTAACCAAGAAAGAATGCAGTAATTAGAATGAAAGACTAAAATATGATTAAGAGTTGGCCTGAATAGATAAGTTAAAAAGTAACACAATTTAAGCCTTACAGAGCAATAGTTTTTTGCCTGCCTGGGTCAGTGACCCCCTTTTGAAAGTGTCGGAAGAAAGTTTTGGAATCATATGTCATCATATGAAAAGTCAACTCAAAGGGAAAACACCCCTTCAATGTTAGCCTAAGGTGCTGGCTTATTTGTAGAGATGATAAATATAGATTCTAGATGTTCAGAGAAATAACATTGTTGTATGATCTCTGGTTTGTATCATTTACAGCATTAAAGCCAAAATTTGCAGAGAGCAAGGAGATTTCAGAACTGTCACATAATTTTGTGATGGTTAACTTGGAGGTGAGAGAGACTTTTTGAATGTTTTTTAGTTATTTTCAAGGCATACAGATATGCACCGTAATTCCTGGCATCTTCAGCCAGCAGCTGCAAATTGGGTTAACACTTAACCAATTATATCCACTGTGTATTAGGGCAATGACAGATTGGGAACTCTGTCATCTGTAAGAATTGTCACATCAAACTACATAAAAATATCTGCACCTCCAGATCCATTTGAAACGCATCATGTAAATCACTTTACATGTGTAAAATTTATAAATAGATGAAAATTGTGGAAAAAGTACAGTTTAGTACCGTTACTTGGGATTGTTGCATGTAAAGTATGTTATAGTTTCTACTGGTTTCGGAGGGGCAGGTATTTTTTGTTGATTCCTCCAGTTGACAAAGCACTCTGTCTTTACTGTGTGTATTATGGTGCTCCTTAGGTCATACTACATTTTCTCTGTTCGGCCATTAAAGGGGTTGTTCACCTTCAAAAACTTTTCTTTAGTTCAGTTGGTTTCAGATAGTTCTCCATAATTTTACCAACCACTTTCTATTATTGACCGTTTTTCTAATATTGAAGTGTAAAGTTTAATTTTGTGAAAGGTGAACATCTCTCATTTCATTCTGAAATTTCGTACCATGTATGCACAAATTCACTGAAATTGTTTGTAGACCAACATAGTGTTACACATACAGCTTTCTCATACAGGGCAGAACACTTCTGTCACCAACTCGTACTCATTTTACTGGAAAGATTTATTTACTAATGCAACATTATTTTCACCTAGGATGAAGAGGAGCCAAAAGATGAATCTTTAAGCCCAGATGGTGGCTACATCCCTAGAATACTCTTCCTTGGTAAGCAATGTATGAACTGAATGCAAATGGTTTCCTTTGCACTTACCCAGAGGTATTTATACAGCTATTCAAATGTATGTATCATTATACGCTAATAATTAACCCTTTCCCTGCCAGCCGTTTTGTCCTAGATGCGAACATCTACTGCCAAGCAGTTTTTAGATATTTTGCACTCTTTCACTTTAAGGGCCTTTCCTGGGGTGGTCTTTTAGTTAACCCAGGAAAACAATATATTGTTTTTTTCAGGACAACCTGAACTTTCACAATATGCAAGAATTTTGGTGTAATTCTACTTCTCTAAAAAAATATTGGATTCTAAGTGTCAAATAAAATGAAAAAAATCATGTTGCACGAAGAACAATCACATATATCAGAAACATCATTCATTTTATGTACGAGAACACAGCCGATTTAGAAAGGTCTATGTCTCCTGAACGCGACAATACCAAATATATATAGTTTTATGGAGATTTCTCACTTGTATAGCTCAAAATCTACAAGCAGTACACAACCAAATTTCCAAAGCAACACTCCCCAAACGGCATACTTTTGATTTCAAGGCCAAACATTCCGCTAACAGTAGGTTTACCCTAGAAAACTACCCATTACTAGAAAGAACAGATTCTGGTGAATCAAAAATGGGTAGAAATATCTTTGTACTCCAAACCACTAAGTTGCAATTGTTTCCTAAAGTTATAATGTTTTATAGAAATTGGTGAATTTTTTGAAAAATGACCTCAAAGCTTCCACTCTACAGCAACATATCTCCCACACATCATTAGGTATCAATGTAAAACACCCCAAATATAAAATCCTGGGTCCACTGAACTGTTTGATGCCCAATATGAATAGATGTACCCAAGCACGTGGCATAGGAGGCCCCAAAAGGAAGACCCCCCGTTTGTTCTGTCATTTCAGATACTGCAAAATCAACACATTTACATCGTTTTGGGGGACGGCAAAGGTAGAAAAAAGTACGTTCACCCCAGAAAACCATATATTTTCGGAAAGTACACATTCCAACGAATCCAAATTGGGTATGCATGTCTTTCTACGCCAAAGTACCAAGCCGCAAATCATTCCTAAATTTGGTGATTTAGGTGACATTTCCAAAAATCACCTCAAAATATCTACCCTGCAGCATCGTATTACCCACATACTTTTAGGTATCAAGACAAATCACCCCAAATATGAAAGCCTAGGGTCCTCTGAACAGTTTGATGCCTGATATGTATAGGTGTACCCAAGCACGTGGCATACAGGGGCCCCAAAAGGAAGACCCCCATATAGTCTGTCATTTCAGGTACTGCAAAATCAACACATTTACATCGTTTTGGGGGGGGGGGGGCAAAAGTAGAAAACAGTAAGTTCACCCCAGAAAACCATATATTTTCGGAAAGTACACATTCCCACGAATCCAAATTGGGTATGCATGTCTTTCTACGCCAAAGTACCAAGCCGCAAATCATTCCTAAATTTGGTGATTTAGGTGACATTTCCAAAAATCACCTCAAAATATCTACTCTGCAGCATCGTATTACCCACATACTTTTAGGTATCAAGAGAAATCACCCCAAATATGAAAGCCTAGGGTCCTCTGAACAGTTTGATGCCCAATATGTATAGGTGTACCCAAGCACGTGGCATACAGGGGCCCCAAAAGGAAGACCCCCATATAGTCTGTCATTTCAGGTACTGCAAAATCAACACATTTACATCGTTAGGGGGGGGGGGGCAAAAGTAGAAAACAGTAAGTTCACCCCAGAAAACCATATATTTTTGGAAAGTACACATTCCAACGAATCCAAATTGGGTATGCATGTCTTTCTACGCCAAAGTACCAAGCCGCAAATCATTCCTAAATTTGGTGATTTAGGTGACATTTCCAAAAATCACCTCAAAATATCTACTCTGCAGCATCGTATTACCCACATACTTTTAGGTATCAAGACAAATCACCCCAAATATGAAAGCCTAGGGTCCTCTGAACAGTTTGATGCCCAATATGTATAGGTGTACCCAAGCATGTGGCATATAGAGGCCCTAAAAGGAAGACCCCCATATAGTCTGACATTTCAGGTACTGCAAAATCAACACATTTACATTGTTTTGGGGGGGCAAAAGTAGAAAACAGTAAGTTCACCCCAGAAAACCATATATTTTCGGAAAGTACACATTCCCACGAATTCAAATTGGGTATGCATGTCTTTCTACGCCAAAGTACCAAGCCGCAAATCATTCCTAAATTTGGTGATTTAGGTGACATTTCCAAAAATCACCTCAAAATATCTACCCTGCAGCATCGTATTACCCACATACTTTTAGGTATCAAGAGAAATCACCCCAAATATGAAAGCCTAGGGTCCTCTGAACAGTTTGATGCCCAATATGTATAGGTGTACCCAAGCACGTGGCATACAGGGGCCCCAAAAGGAAGACCCCCATATAGTCTGTCATTTCAGGTACTGCAAAATCAACACATTTACATCGTTAGGGGGGGGGCAAAAGTAGAAAACAGTAAGTTCACCCCAGAAAACCATATATTTTCGGAAAGTACACATTCCAACGAATCCAAATTGGGTATGCATGTCTTTCTACGCCAAAGTACCAAGCCGCAAATCATTCCTAAATTTGGTGCTTTAGGTGATATTTCCAAAAATCACCTCAAAATATCTACCCTGCAGCATCGTATTACACACATACTTTTAGGTATCAAGACAAATCACCCCAAATATGAAAGCCTAGGGTCCTCTGAACAGTTTGATGCCTGATATGTATAGGTGTACCCAAGCACGTGGCATACAGGGGCCCCAAAAGGAAGACCCCCATATAGTCTGTCATTTCAGGTACTGCAAAATCAACACATTTACATCGTTTTGGGGGGGGGGCAAAAGTAGAAAACAGTAAGTTCACCCCAGAAAACCATATATTTTCGGAAAGTACACATTCCAACGAATCCAAATTGGGTATGCATGTCTTTCTACTACAAAGTACCAAGCCGCAAATCATTCCTAAATTTGGTGATTTTGGTGACATTTCCAAAAATCACCTCAAAATATCTACTCTGCAGCATCGTGTTACCCACATACTTTTAGGTATCAAGAGAAATCACCCCAAATATGAAAGCCTAGGGTCCTCTGAACAGTTTGATGCCCAATATGTATAGGTGTACCCAAGCATGTGGCATATAGGGGCCCCAAAACGAAGACCCCCATATGGTCTGTCATTTCAGGTACTGCAAAATCAACACATTTACATTGTTTTGAGTGGGGCAAATGTAGAAAAAAAGTAAGTTCACCCCAGAAAACCATATATTTTCGGAAAGTACACATTCCCACAGATCTAAATTGGGTATGCATGTCTTTGTACTCCAAAGTACCAAGCCGCAAACCATTCCTAAATTTGGTGATTTTGGGGACATTTCCAAAAATGACTTCAAAATTTCGACCCTGCAGCATCGTATTACCCACATACTTTTAGGTATCAAGACAAATCACCCCAAATATGAAAGCCTGGGGTCCTCTGAACAGTTTGATGCCCAATATGTATAGGTGTACCCAAGCACGTGGCGTATAGGGGCCCCAAAACGAAGACCCCCATATGGTCTGTCATTTCAGGTACTGCAAAATCAACACATTTACATTGTTTTGAGGGGGGCAAATGTAGAAAAAAGTAAGTTCACCCCAGAAAACCATATATTTTCGGAAAGTACACATTCCCACGGATCTAAATTGGGTATGCATGTCTTTGTACTCCAAAGTACCAAGCCGCAAACCATTCCTAAATTTGGTGATTTTGGGGACATTTCCAAAAATGACTTCAAAATTCCGACCCTGCAGCATCGTATTACCCACATACTTTTAGGTATCAAGACAAATCACCCCAAATATGAAAGCCTGGGGTCCTCTGAACAGTTTGATGCCCAATATGTATAGGTGTACCCAAGCACGTGGCGTATAGGGGACCCAAAACGAAGACCCCCATATGGTCTGTCATTTCAGGTACTGCAAAATCAACACATTTACATTGTTTTGAGGGGGGCAAATGTAGAAAAAAGTAAGTTCACCCCAGAAAACCATATATTTTCGGAAAGTACACATTCCCACGGATCTAAATTGGGTATGCATGTCTTTGTACTCCAAATTACCAAGCCGCAAACCATTCCTAAATTTGGTGATTTTGGGGACATTTCCAAAAATTACTTCAAAATATCTACCCTGCAGCATCGTATTACCCACATACTTTTAGGTATCAAGAGAAATCACCCCAAATATGAAAGCCTAGGGTCCCCTGAACAGTTTGATGCCAAATATGTATAGGTGTACCCAAGCACGTGGCATACAGGGGCCCCAAAAGAAAGACCCCCATATGGTCTGTCATTTCAGGTACTGCAAAATCAACACATTTACATTGTTTTTGGGGGGGGGGCAAAGGTAGAAAAAAGTAAGTTCACCCCATAAAACCATATATTTTCGGAAAGTACACATTCCTGCGAATCCAAATCGGGTATGGATGTCTTTGTACTCCAAAGTACCAAGCCGCAAACCATTTCTAAATTTGGTGATTTTGGGGACATTTCCAAAAATCACCTCAAAATTTTCACCCTCTAGCATCGTAGTTCCCACATACTTTTAGGTATCAAGAGAAATCACCCCAAATATGAAAGCCTGGGGTCCTCTGAACAGTTTGATGCCCAATATGTATAGGTGTACCCAAGCACGTGGCATATAGGGCCCCAAAACAAAGACCCTCAAATGGTCTGTCATTTCAGGTACTGCAAAATCAACACATTTACATTGTTTTGGGGGGGGGGCAAAGGTAGAAAAAAGTGCGTTCACCCCATAAAACCATATATTTTTGGAAAGTACACATTCCTGCGAATCCAAATTGGGTATGCATGTCTTTGTACTCCAAAGTACCAAGTCGCAAGCCTTTCCTAAATTTGGCGATAAAAGCAACTGTTTTTACATTTCTGAAAATCGCCTAAAAATATTGCAATTGGCCGCATTTATCTCACCCAATTTCTTACATACAATTGTAAAACACCATAAATATTGATGCCAAGGGTCTACTGAACAGTTTGATGCCCAATATGCATAGATATACCAAGGCAGCTGGCATGTGCGGACCCCAAATAAAAATAGTGAATATGAGTTTTCTCCGCTGCCGATTCGCCTTCTGTGAACATAGACCCTTGACTTCATATTATTTGCCTCAAGACCCTCCTAACAGCAATGACCCCCCAAAACCATACATTTTTGGAAAGTACACATTCTGCCGATTCCAACAAAGATAACGACGTCTTTCTACATGAAACTACCAAACTGCAAAGCTTTTCTAAACATATAGGTTTTTACAACATTTCTGAAAATCGCCTAAAAATGTTGCAGTTTGCCGCATTTATCACACACAATGTTTTACGTACAAAGAAAAATCTCTCTAAATATGGACGTCAGAGGTCTAATAAATAGTTTGATGCCCAATATGTATAGATTTACCAAAGTATGTGTTGTGTATGGACCCCAAATGAAAAACGTGCCTATGAATTTTCACGCTAGCCAACTAAGCTGCAGAAAAGAGAACCCTAACTGTACGTTATGTGCCGTAAGACCCCCAAACTGTAAAAATAACCCCAGAAACCCATATATTTTTGGAAAGCACATATTTTGGCGGATCAAACTAAGTAAAATCTATCTTTCTATACCAAAGCACCAAACAGCAAAACGATACTAAAGATACATAAGGAACAATAATGCAGGGATAAAATTGCAATAAAACCACAAAAATAGCGTAAATCAATGAAATAACAAAATAATTGTTCTGACAGCGTAATTAGTGGCCGAAATCGATTATCCAATAGTCACGCTGCCAAAATAACACGTTTTTAGGCAAAAAAAACAAAAGATAACAGTATAATGAATTCGTAAAAAAAAAAAAAAACACCTGTTTGTGTATACATATTTGTGCACTAATAAAAGTTATCTGAGTGTGCAAATACATGTAAATAAGTGTAAATAAGTGTAAATAACTGTACAAAAGGGACCAAGTGTGCTAAAATTAAAAAAAAAATTTTTAAAAAAATTCCAATCTTTACTAAAATGCATAAATGTACTGTAAGTATGTGTAGGTGCAGGTAAGTGTGTAAAAAAAACGTGCACTTACCGTTTTTGGAGCAGGAGAATCGCTGTCTTCTTTGGAGGAGTCCTGGCAGCGTGTCTGCAGAGTTGCTGCGCAGCAGGAAGTGCGTGGGCGGCTCTGCAGGCAGGAAGAAGGGTGAGTGTAGTAGCAGACGCTCCATGCAATGCGTCTGCTACTTTGAAGTCGGATCTGCGACAATCGAGTCGCAGATCCGACTTGACAGCCCCCCAGCCTCGTTGCCTAGGGGGCTGTCTTCTCTCCCCACTCTCTGCGGAGGCGGCAAAAGCCGCCGAAGCAGAGAGAGAGCTCAGCTGCCAAAGAACGTACAATGTACGTTCTTGGCAGCCTGAGCATTGGCCTGCCAGCACGTACGCCGTACGTGCTTGGCAGGCAAAGGGTTAAATGTCCATATCCAATGCAAACTTGATAACTTGCATACAGGAGTAAAGGAGGCACAGTTTATTGCAGTTTTGCTTATTGTACTCTGATAATAAAGGGCTCCCTCCATTTGTGTGTATTGTTCTTACTGAAGTAGGCTCATTTTATGATCACCTTGACCATTTTAGATGTTGGCTTATGATTGACGTGCTGCACTTGCACTGCATGATTTCTCATTTAAGCCATTGCTGGATCATGTAATATTACATGTTGCTGTGCAAGTAAGAGTCTCTTTACATTCTTTATTGCAGATCCCTCTGGTAAAGTCCATCCTGAGATTATAAACTCCAAAGGAAACCCAAGTTATAAGTATTTCTACAACACTGCTGAACAAGGTATGTGCACATTGCTGGCACTTACTGTAACTCTCTCTTCTGAATTTACTTTCTTTCTTATGCTGTTAATTTTCATCATCATGCATTAGGCCTGAAATATATTACTGATAAGAAGTGGCTTGTCTGTCTCTCGCTCTCTGTGTTTATAAACATAAGTGTTTTTTGGTAATCTATCCACCATCACGAAAAAAGAGAGAGCATTTACTCCCATCAATTAGTAGGAGCATTATATTACCATTTAATACTTAGTGAAATGCTGATACAGATTAATGCAATGGCCCCCTATTGCAGTCAAAAGTATTTTGCCTTAGTATAATATGGCTAATAGCAGAAGAGCTAAACAATTTGTTCTACTGTAACTTTAAGCTATTTGGGACAAATTCTGATCAGATGCTGAAACTTAAACTATGGCTTGAAAATTGGATTAAAATTAACTGATGAAAGGACAACCCTGTTAACCCTAGTTAAGACCTAGAGAAATAGAACTTGTTGAATGGGTTCTGCCATTTGAGAAGGTTAGTCAATTAAAAGTGCTAGACTGTAAAATGTTCTTCCCATTTACACAAGGTACACAAGCAGAAAATGAAATCATTCAGGAGAACTCCAAATCTAGATGCAAAAAAAGATTTTAAGTAGCCCTTTTTTCAAAGGGCAAGGACAGGTTGATATTAAGGGGCAGATTTATCAAGGGTCGAAGTGAATTTGAGGGAATTTTCGAAGTAAAAAAATTACAATTTCAAAGTAATTTTTTTGGATACTTCAACCATTGAATAGGATACTACAACTTCGAATTTACTTCGACTTCGATTCAAAGTAAAATCGCTTGAATATTCGGCCATTCGATAATCAAAGTACTGTCTCTTAAAAATAAAAAAATAAAAAAAAAAAAAATTTCAACTTCAATAGTTCGCCAAATTAAACCTGCCGAAGTGCTATGTTAGCCTATGGGGACCTTCTAATGCATTTTTCTATGTTTTTTGTTGTCAAAGTAAAATCATTCTATCGATCGCTGACATCGTTCGAATCGTTCGATTTTTACTTCGACCGCAAATGGTCAAATTCGGTAAAAAAAAACTTAGACTTCGATATTCAAAGTCAAAGTATAGCCATTCGATAGTCGAATTTTCGAAGTATATTTAACTTCGAAATTCGACCTTTGATAAATCTGCCCATAAGTGTAATGCATTTTAACTGCATGTTCATAAAGTTTTCAGAGAACTTACTACTTTTACTATCAGTGCTTTAATTTGCTCTGTATGCTGCTCTTTTCAAAAAATTCACAAAATTCTTTGCATTCTATCCTCACACTACCTGAGGCAGCAATCCTACGTCATTTTCCCTTCTAAGGGTTAGTTCAAACGAGGAGATTCGGGGAGATGTTGTCGCCGCGTTAGCACAGGCGACTTTTCATTATAGCCTATGGGAAAACACGCTGAGGCAGTTAAGGGAGATTTTCGCTCAGAAGACGAGACGATTAGTCGCCAGGCGACAAAATCTCCCCGAATCTCCTCGTGTGAACTAACCCTAACACTATGCGCAGCCGCATTCCACTTATGATCGCTGCTTTGCTTCCTTGATTGACATCGCTCACGGTTGGAGGAATTTTCGTGCATGAGCAACTGGTTACCCTGGTGTTGCCATATGATAAATGGAACTAAGACATTTAGGAGTGTAGATTTTAACTCTTCAAATGCCTGTAACACTGAATTAACTTAGCAACTCAGTAAACTATGTTGTGAATTTTTATTTCTGCAAAGATTATTGGGTAAGCTTTCGTTCTCCTTCAAGGCTTAGTAAAAGGATAATTAGAGCCCTGTGGCACTTCATATTCTGCCAATTGTGATTATTCCAAAAATCCTTAATATGTATAGTATATAGCAGTCAAAATAGCTACTGCCTACTCATCAGAGCCAGCCTTGCCTCAAGCATAATACATAAGGAGAAATTTATTGTATGGGGGGGGGGGGGGCTCTGCTGGGAAAGATAATCTAAATATCACTTCCTCCTGCCACACTGTTTCTAAGACCAAGGGTGGTACCAAGTCTAAAATGAAACCGTGCTTGCATTGTATGATGCTGTGCTATACTTATTTACTGCATTTTCAGAACTGGACTTTTTTATTGGCTTTATTTGGTTGAGGTTGTATATTGCCATAATGCCGATGTGATCACTAGATAAAGTATTTATTTTTATAAGTACCCGTGCACTTGTTCAGTTTATATAGTGAATAAAGTAACCCCTATTGTAAAATATAAGGATATTAAAAGTCACAAAGGAGTCCCATGACCGAAGGTCTCGTGCTTTTATACAGGTCATGGAACTCCGAGGTTACTTCTAATATCTTCATATTTTACAAAAAGGGGTACTTTATTTATTATAATACACAAGTTTTAGTGAGTCATATGACAAATTATATCACTACTCCCCATTTATAACTGATGATATCACTAGTCACCATTTATAAGGATATTCATGGCTTTTGTGGATTATAAGTAATTTTTAGACACATTGTATGCTTATAAGCTGGGCCTTTAGTCATGTATTTTTTGCTAAGCTCTATGCATTCTGCCTCATTACATCTCTTTTGCTTGTTTTATAGTGACTGAGGGAATGAAGGAAGCCCAAGAGAAGCTCACGGGAGACTCCTTTATGAAACATATAGATGAGCTGTAACCCTGGTATCTTACCTGATAATTATAGTGAGCCACTCTGTGACTAAACCAGAGTTACATACCTGACTGGGAATATAATACCAGCACATTTTTTCATACTGTAATGGACCTGCACTGCAATGCACAGGAGCCATATGAGGCTGATCTACATCACGCTCACCAGTTTCTCTTTTACAGATTCTCGTACTCTTGACTATCTTGGCAATGTAGCATCAAAGCCCCACTTTTATCTTGTTTGCCAAGAGCCCTTCTAAAACGCTGGTTTGATATAAAAGGGAAATCATTTTTTAAAAAATATCTTCTGATGTACGTGTGTGTGTTTTTTTTTTTTTTTTTTTTTTTTTTTTTAACAGTTTGAATGACTGCATAATTGTGCTACAGATATAAGGCAAGAGGTTCTATTGGCAGCTTACTGTAGAAAGTGCCTTTCCCATAAAACCAGAGTACAAATTGTGCAAGCTCCACTGTAAAGGGGCAAGAACTATTCTTCTGTGCAGTATGCATCTTTGGTTCTCTTTTATCAATATAAAAGTTCTCAGGCCACATATTGTTGCTTAAAGTAAAAGTGTTACTTTACTATATTTTACAGTTGTGGAGACTAAAAATACATTTAAATACAGTCCATAGGTTTACACTACACTGACCTGATTCTTTATAAAGACTTTGTCCACCTGTTTGCCGTTAAATATAAATTATACATATACAAGGTCTGCTGACCCTAAGTGATTTGTATTCTCTGTTAATTGCTTACAGTCTTAAATTTCAAAGGGGATGTTCACCTTTAAATTAACTTTTCATATGCAGTAGAGAGCTTTGTACTGAGATGTTTTGCAATTGGTTTTCATTTTTTATTATTATTTAGCTTTTTATTCAACAGATCTCCAGTTAGCAATTTCAGCAATCTGGTTTCTAGGACCCAATTTACCCTAGCAACCATGCATTGATTTGAACAGGAGACTGGAATATGAGTAGAAGAGGCCTTGAATAGAAAGATGAGTACTCAAAAGTAGCAATAACAATAAATGTGTAGCCTTACAGAGCATTTATTTTTAGAAGGGGTCAGTGACCCCCTATTTGAAAGCTGGAAACAGATAGAAGAAGAAGAAGAAGAAGAAGAAGACAAATAAGTCAAAAGTGATAACAAATAAATAATGAAGACCAATTGCAAAGTTGCTTAGAATTGGTCATATTATGAACTGCTAAAAGTTAACTTAAAGGTAAACCACCCCTTTAATGTAAATGGTACAGCATATTTATAACTTTACTGTGAACTTGATAACCGCCCTTTGTGGTATTAAGAACCAGATTAGTATAACTACCTTTAGTGTTTTGAATGATTTTTGTCTCTCTCATCCTTCAGCTTTTAATATTAATACTGGCACTGCAGATTCTGACACAGTGTTTTTCTGGTTGGAGTTTTAAAGGGGAAAGCACATTTTTGTAATGAGAATTCTGGTTTTAGTAAATAACCCTCTGAAATTTAAAAAATCTCTCTCTCTCCCTCTCTCCCTCCCTCCTTTAATCCTCTATATATTTAAGTATATTATATTTTACCTCTGCATTGTATTTGCATGCAGAAGTGGAGAGGAGAAAAAGACAACACACACTCTGGGGGAAAAAAAGCACAGGTTTCATAGCAGATAACAGATAAAACACTATTGTATTCTACAGGGCTTATCTGTTATGTGCTATGTAATCTTTGCCTTTTCTCCTTTTTTCCAGGTTGAATGGCTGTTCCCATGGTTGCACAACATCTTATTTATATAAACTATAGCAAACACGCAGCTTTTACCAGTACATGATAACCATCTATTATATGCTCAACCACAGGGGAGCACAGGTTTAGACTCAATTCTTCTTTAATGGGGTGTCCTCTCAAAGACCCATGTAAGTGCAGAACACAGGTGGAACGGAACATGTTGCGTTTGGCACTTACTGTACATGCGTCAAGAATTGCCTGTGTCCTATTTTAAACATTAAACTTTTGGTTGTGTTCCCAAAAGCTCTGAAAAATAAATATCTGTACATTTGAATAAGAAAAGTCACATAAATGTGATGTTGATTATTCAATGTAAATGCAATTTTTTTTTGGTAATAAAACTATTTTTTAAGTGGTCAAAAATAAAGTATATTACCCTGACAGATTTTGTAAAATTGGGATTAATCTTGATCACAAATGATTTAATCAGCCATTATGTGAAAGGATCAGCATACTCTTTAAATTGTGAATGTATGCTCTTTAATTATGATGGCATCTTATCTGACATTTCAATCCCACTTGGGGACCTTTTCATCCTTGATGTATGTATATACACTACTGTAGTCTACTACTCTACACTGCACTACTCTATTTCTGGAAGTGGTCTGAAAGAAGGGGTTGCAGACCAATACGGATAGGAGGCTAGTTGAAAGTAGGTATAAATATAAATTAAGACAATTTTCTACTTTTTAGATATTTTCTTCATTTATATCTCTCCCACCTCCATGGAATCTTGCTTTATATTTTTTTGTGAGACTTGATTCTCCTTTTTGCGTTAACTTAGATTCATATTAATATATTAAAACGATTCAGTGACTGCAGATCACCACATGCACACAAATCGTTGAGAGATATATATATATATATATATATATATATATATAAAATCAATAAATATTTTGGATCTGGCCCCTCAAATCCTTCGCAAAGATTCGGCCAAATACCGAAAAGAATCTGAATCATTTTTAATTCTTTGTTTTGTGACAAAAATCACGTGATTTCCCTCCCCGCCCCTAATTTGCATCGCAAAAATTGCTCAAACATGTTCCCTTTAAACATAAATACTTATTTCTTGGTTCCTCCTGTACTTTTACTTATAACTTAGGAAAAATCTAGTTGCCTGGAAACCTACCTTATAAATCCAAGTGACCTGTGTGCATAAGGTCTCCGGTACGAGGATTTTCTTGGAATATCTATTTATAGGCTTCCCTCATTGGCCAATAAAAGTTATTGCTCATCCCTTTCTTCTGCAATGGTAATGAAAACATGAAATAATTATTTGTGCTGTTAGAGAAATGGTTCAAGAAAGTTGTGTAAAAAAAATTAGGCCATTATATAGTTATATAGTTTAGGGCAGAACACAAACGAAAATACATTTCCTCAACAGCAAGTAGAATAATAAAAACTTTTTTTTTTTTACTATAAAATCCTAATTGATAGATTTATTATACCTGTGCAAAAAAGTGCAAATCTGAAAATACTCCATCTTCAACTTGTTGAGGTCCTGTAAGAAGTCAATAGCAGAGGTCCTATTTGCAATTTGAAGATATGGTTTGCGCTGGGTTTCGTATGCGAATCCAAACATTTTGGGCTTTTCTGCCAATTTCATAAAATATTCTGACTTTTTGGGCGTCATATCCGGAAAATTTGGATGTTTCGCACGACAATCTGAAAAAGTTACTGCTTTCATGCGACAATCGGAAAAAGCCACGGTTTTCCCCCACCCGTTTTTTAAGTTATAAATAAGGGTAAATCGTGGATTCTAGTTTGGTTGGAGTTTTATTTATAATATCAGAAAAATTCAGATTTTGATAACCCCTTTAAAGTTCTTTTCTAACATTGAGAGTTATTTTACATTTGGTAAATTGCTCTGAAAAATAGTTAAAATATGCACCATAGAATTTAATTAGGACCTAGTTCTCTAGCTTTCAGGCCATCATTGTAACAAACCTACCTCTCTGAATGAAATGATTGGCCTTCTGCAATGAATAATTGCATGCCAAATGCCCCCAAAACCACTATTTCTACCAGGGATACACCAAATCCAGGGTTCAGTCAGGATTCAGCCTTTTTCAGCAGAATTCGGATTTGTCCGAATCCTAATTTGCATATGTAAATTAGGGGCGTGGAAGGGAATTGCGTGACTTTTTGTCACAAAACAAGGAAGTAAAAAATGTTTTCCCCTTCCCATCCCTAATTTGCATATGCAAATGGGTAGATGAATACAGAATGTGATATATCATTGACATTTATCAGTCTGTGAGGGGGAGGCAACAACAATGATACTATTTCAATTCTGATCTATTACTAATGCACTCTAACTTACTGTTCTACAGCTATCAAGAAATAATAACTCCCAAGAACATGAATTATTAAGCTATGGACAGGGACCAAAAGTGGTCAGTAGTGGCTAGGTCACCATAAATAGTGAAAATTCTGGTGCAGCCATGGCCCCCTAGTTCTGACACCTATGACTTCTTTAATGAGCTAAAAGGGGACAGCACCTGCTGTGTTTACAGCATAATTCACATCCCCACTTTCCCTGCACTTAGAATATGTGTTGAATGTGTCATCTGCAATTTTTTTAAAGTGCTAGAATTAGCCTTTAACTAACATATAATTACAGCTGTTTTATATAAAGAGGAAAATAATTTAAAATCATTCTCTAAGCATAGCCAAGTGAGGGGGGAAATGGACCAGGCACAAAAGTGCACTTAGAAATTCAGTCAGTTATTTCTTCTCCTGAAATCTGTATTCCAAGCATGTCTAGACTGTCAACAATTCTTTAAAAAGGCAGTTTAGACAAAACAAACAGAAAATTTGTCTGTGCGCAGAAATTAACAACATATGGTTGACAATATTTTATTATTCTTAATGTTATGTTTTTATGGCAAATGGACACACTTACAAGATAGGAGATACAGTGGTGTGCAAAACTATTTGCCCCCTTCCTGATTTCTTATTCTTTTGCATGTTTGTCACACTTAAATGTTTCTGCTCATCAAAAACCGTTAACTATTAGTCAAAGATAACATAATTGAACACAAAATGCAGTTTTTAAATGAAGGTTTACGTTATTAAGGGAGAAAAAAACTCCAAATCTACATGGGCCTGTGTGAAAAAGTGATTGCCCCCCTTGTTAAAAAATAACTTAACTGTGGTTTATCACATCTGAGTTCAATTTCAAAGGTTATAAAGCCATTACTAAAGCTTTGGGACTCCAGCGAACCGCAGTGAGAGCCATTATCCACAAATGGCAAAAACATGGAACAGTGGTGAACCTTCCCAGGAGTGGCCGGCCGACCAAAATTACCCCAAGAGCGCAGAGACAACTCATCCGAGAGGCCACAAAAGACCCCAGGACAACATCTAAAGAACTGCAGGCCTCACTTGCCTCAATTAAGGTCAGTGTTCACGACTCCACCATAAGAAAGAGACTGGGCAAAAACGGCCTGCATGGCAGATTTCCAAGGCGCAAACCACTTTTAAGCAAAAAGAACATTAAGGCTTGTCTCAATTTTGCTAAAAAACATCTCAATGATTGCCAAGACTTTTTGGAAAATACCTTGTGGACCGACGAGACAAAAGTTGAACTTTTTGGAAGGTGCGCGTCCCGTTACATCTGGCGTAAAATTAACACAGCATTTCAGAAAAAGAACATCATACCAACAGTAAAATATGGTGGTGGTAGTGTGATGGTCTGGGGTTGTTTTGCTGCTTCAGGACCTGGAAGACTTGCTGTGATAGATGGAACCATGAATTCTACTGTCTACCAAAAAAATCCTGAAGGAGAATGTCCGGCCATCTGTTCGTCAACTCAAGCTGAAGCGATCTTGGGTGCTGCAGCAGGACAATGACCCAAAACACACCAGCAAATCCACCTCTGAATGGCTGAAGAAAAACAAAATGAAGACTTTGGAGTGGCCTAGTCAAAGTCCTGACCTGAATCCTATTGAGATGTTGTGGCATGACCTTAAAAAGGCGGTTCATGCTAGAAAACCCTCAAATAAAGCTGAATTACAACAATTCTGCAAAGATGAGTGGGCCAAAATTCCTCCAGAGCGCTGCAAAAGCCTCGTTGCAAGTTATCGCAAACGCTTGATTGCAGTTATTGCTGCTAAGGGTGGCCCAACCAGTTATTAGGTTCAGGGGGCAATTACTTTTTCACACATGAAAATGTAGATTTGGATTTCTTTTCTCCCTAAATAATAAAAACCCTCATTTAAAAACTGCATTTTGTGTTTACTTGTGTTATCTTTGACTAATAGTTAAATGTGTTTGATGATCAGAAACATTTTGTGTGACAAACATGCAAAAGAATAAGAAATCAGGAAGGGGGCAAATAGTTTTGCACACCACTGTATAGTCTATTATTCTTTTGTAAGTTTTTTATTTATGCATTTAAAACAAAACACACAACAAAACAAAATAGGAATTGCTAAGTCAAGCTATAGTTGGTCGAACAGGACCACAGCATGTCAAGACAGGAGCAGCAAATAAGGCAGTTATAGGCACACAGAATGATTTTTTTAACTTGTAAGGGGGGAGGGGGGGCTGGCTACCAGTGATTTTTTTTTTTAAAACTCTTGTGCACACAGACATACTAGTGGATGGGTAGAAAAGGGACATGCCTGGTGCTTATTCTGTGACTGGGGTATTAGCAGTGAGCAGGGATACTTTGAGTGACTTGCTAACGCTGGGGGGGGGGTCAAGGGGAAAAGAGGTTTGACCTGATTCACGAGCAATAGATTATATGGTTGCTTTGAGTTGAAGTTTAACCAAATGCATTAGTTCTCACCCTTCCATTTGCATACTGCCTCTATAGATTCCACTGCTTATCTATTGTAATAAATCTGGCATCTGCCTTTTCTCAACTCAACTCAACTTAGGACAAGTTACCATACACCTAGTACCCTTAAAGGTATACCTAAGGGACAATTTTTGAGGATCAGAAGGATAGCGTCTGATGACCTAAAGTACCTCAATAGTGCCAATGGGTTAATAGAAAAATTTGTAGCTAGAGGTTATGAAAGAAAGTTACTAACCCAAATACGTGACAAAGTCCTGATGGTTACTAGGGATTCCTTACTTCAAAGGAAGGTTGGTAAAAAAGAAACAAACCGTTTCCCCTTTGTTAGTACGTATGGCCCAAATAGCAAGACTAATTTGCCAATTTTGGCCCATAATTCAGAAAGATCCCTCTTTGGGCAAATATTGTAAGGACCCTCCTATCTTTTCGTATAAACGGGCTAGAAATCTGGCTGATAGACTGGTTAAGTCTGACATAAGAGGCAAACAAAAAACTACAAGATTTCTAGGCACTCCCAAATTAGGTACTTTCCCCTGCCTAAACTGCGGATGTTGTAACTCCATTATTAAGGGTGAAAATATAACTCATCCATTATGGGGAAATAAAATAAAGGTAAAACAATTTGCTACTTGTAATACAGAATTTGTCATTTACGGTTTGAAATGCCCTTGTGGCAAGATGTATGTGGGGCAGACTTCTAGAAAGGTACGGGTGAGGATCAATGAACACAAAAGGTCCATAACAAATTACGATCCAAACAAAATCAAAACCCATACACCAGTGGGGAAACATTTTTTTAAAAATAAGCACAATAGTGCTAGCCTAAGATGGCAGGTGTTGGATGAGGTCCCTGCTTCTAGTAGAGGTGGGGATGGAAAAAAACTGTTACTCCAGCGTGAGGTGAAATGGATAGATGCATTGAATACACTGGAACCATTGGGATTAAATGATGCGTTGAGTTATAAATGTTTTTTGTAAAATAATATAATAAACTTCTTGTCCTTACAGTTGGTTAACAATACTGCATGGACTGCTTTACTTGAAGGTAGGAGACTGCCTGCAACCATAATGTTGTATCTCATAATGATTACGGACATGTATAACAGTATTGTATTCATGGTGTAATATCGGAGTAGGCCACAAGATGGCAGTACTCTGTAGGTAAAAATTGTTACAATGTAATTGAATGTGTCTAGCCGCATGGGAATGGACATATTGTTTGTTTTTGATGTTTTTAAAGGGTTTGGGTTACCCACAGCATTTGTATAAGCACCTGAGGAAGAGCCAGTTGGCTCGAAACATGTTGTGCATTGTATGATTAAAAGAAATCACTGAAGCAATATCTTGGTTCTCCAGAGTCCTATGTTATAATTGTGAAAGTTTGCAGGTCTGGCGGGGCCTTTACTCTGAAGTGGAACCAGACATAATAACGAAAAGGATTACATCATCCATAAGAATATGCCTTTTCTCAGACCCCATTACATAGTCCTACATTTACCCTCCTATTTCATGCTTTTCATTGAGATATTTATTACATTAAGGTTACATAAGAAATAGTCGTTTGTTCAATATTGCAAAATACATTTGTTCATAAATCAATATTTAAGTAATATTTTTCCATGGAACAGAATGCTAATACTTTTATGTAGATCATAATCGGACAACATCACTAAAAGTAGTCCTCTCATTGGTGAGTATGGGCACTCCTGCATTAAACATTTACTGTGAACTGAAACATTTGTTTGTGAGAACAGTAGGTGGTGCTAGTGGTAAACCATTAATTTACGTACTTGGGAGACTGTTTACTAAAATTTTGTTAATATTGTCAATAACCTATTGTCTATTAATGCTTCAGATTTTGTAGCACCAACATTAACACAGATAAATAAATTTATATCCATTTTTACGCAGATCATTATCAATGTGTTTAATAACAATACATTTATATGTATCACTCTTCCTTGATTAGATTCTGTAATTGCTGGTTATGGTTAAAACTGACATTACCACTCACCCACTAGACAATTTTGGGATGTTGTGTAAAATAATGCTACTCTTAAAGGGGACCTGTCACCCTAAGAAATAATTTCAAATTCTTTTCTATCATGTTAGTTGAGCAAAATAAACTTTACTCACACTGTATTTATTATTTAAATTTTGTTTCCTTCTGTTTTGGAATTATACAATCACAGCAAGCAGGCAGCTGCCATTTTGTGGACACGGTTATTAAGGGAAATTGTGTATCACCTCAAAATCTTGTGTATGAACCAGAATGAGGGACTTAATGTTCATGTGCAGTGCCCTACACAATTATAGAGCCTGAGGAGGGAAGGGGGAATGTGTGGAGAACAGTGACATCTAGGAAGTGCTGAATGGAAAGTGAAAGTAATTGACTGCCCCTCCTCTATGCCACGGGCATAGAGGCGGGGCAGGTAAATATTTGATTGACAGTTTAGATATTTAAACACCTTTATAACAGGTCTGGATGTTTTAATGAAAACATTTTTTGGGGTTCCATATTTAATTTGGAAAGGACTTTCATTATGCAGTTTTTTATGTGTAGGTGACAGGTCCACTTTAAGAAGGGGATGGCCTGGCTAGGCGATAATTCAGTTCAGGAAACCGCTCTGGCAATTTTATTCTGCCTTATTTTCAGCACAAGTCATTATCATACCTCTATTGCATTTTAGTTAACAAACACCTTGTTTGTTTAGGTACTTCATTAGGTTCTTAACAGGGAAATTCCAGTCACACATTAAAAAGACATGGGCTTTAGAAAGCTCTAGCAGTTAATTATGTGTGAAATAATGGTCCACGTATTCAAGCTATAAGAACTTACTTCTATGCAATTGGGTATACCACCAATACAACCCTTGGCATGACCTATCTGATCAAAACTGCTTTATCTGCAATCCAATCGGCTGTCCATCATAAAACATAAAGTGATGCCATTTGAGGGCAGAGAGGAAAGAAGATGGAGAAACCTATTTTTTCGATCTATGACCTGGTCTGCTGATGTGTGGATCCTTATTCCAGTGCAGGGCTAACCATTACTTTGTCCAAGTCGTATCGCATCTCTCTTTTTAAAATAGTGATATTTGATTTTCATACACTTTAAATTTGCAGTAACTAACTAGCAACAGCAGTGCAGCTGTTTGTTTCCCTTGCCTTGCTTATAGTAAATAGGATAGTCTGATTGCCACAATCCTCTCACGGAGAAGTATATCGGGTTACCACCTTTCTATACTGTCCTTAATATAAATTTATACTTTCTTCCTTATTAATAACAGGGTTGGACTGGGCCGAAGGGACACCGGGAAAAATCCAGTGGGCCCTACGACCCCACCGGCCCAGGCCTGCTCCCCCAAGTGTGAATAGCAGGCACTGGGCCCCCTGCCCTGATCATGACTGCAAGAAAGCATTAAGCAGTAAGTTGTATGTTATGGGGGTGACATTTGGAGGCGCTGGAGCTCGTGACTTATAATAACATTGACTATGTGCCTTCTATCCTACAGAAAAATCGGTTCATTCCCCTGAAACCTGGCCCTGAAGTGGGCACACAAAATCAGTGTCAGACTGGGACACCATGGCCCGCCCAAAAACCTTAAACCAGGGGCCCACTCTGAGTACTATTATTATTCTTCCTCACCTCACTCAACCTCTATTTTACTAGTGTCTTTTCTTTACACATTATAATGTATTATTCAATCTATTTCGCCTCTTTGTTCTCATAGAAATAGGGAATGTCCTTGAAATAGGCCAAATGTTTATCAGCATCAGGAACCACTGACACCTGGGTGCACCGGGAGTTTTCCTGGTATCCTGGTGGGCCAGTCGGACACTGCACAAGATGGACCCTTTGGGTTCAAGACTGGGGGCCCTTTCCCTTAGGGTCAGTCCACACGAGCAGATTCGGGGAGAATTAGTCGTCTGGTGACTAATCGCCTCTTCTTCTGGGTGACAATCTCCCCGAACTGCCTTCATGTGTCTTCCCGTAAGCTATAATGACAAGTCGCTGCGCTAAAGCACACACGGCGCTTCATTTTCCAAAGTCCCCCAAAGTTTCCTCGTGAGGCAACTGAGCTGTTGAGCACCTGACACACTTTTTTTATTTTCACTTTTTGTGGTGGAACTGAAGCATGCCCATTGCCAGAGCAATGCGTCATTATTCTGGTGGTAAGACAATCCTATTTTTTAATTCAAGAGGTTTTTGTAGACTTAATTTATGGAGAACCAAATGAAGGATTGATGAGATCATCTAATACGGAAGTGTCCTATTATGGATCCCATACCTGGTCCCCACACTGGTAAATTACGTTTAATTGCCCGCTAGTGATTTCACTATCAAGGCTAGAGCTGCGTTTCTTTTTATTTCCAGCACCTTTGTTTCCAAAGCAAGTATAGTCCCGGTGCTGCCTCTACACACGTGTTATCTCCCGACAAGCCCCGCCCCGACTACACTTGCTCCTCACAAACCTGAGCAGCTTATTTCTAAGGGGTTTAGGAAGATACAATAAAAAGTTGCCCGGAGACATGATGAGAATTGATAGTGACTGTGGCACAGGGCAAAGACAGGCGGCGGAAAGATAATAACTAGCGCTAGGAAATTCGGGGAGGGGGTTGGGGGAGACAATTATAAAGCTGTGAAAGACCCCAGGCAGCGCTTGTTACTCAGCAGCAAGGGGAGACTGGACTACTCGGAGCCGCACACAATCAGGGAACCGAGGCTGCTGCTGCTGTTGATTCTCGCTACGGCTTCAAAGTAAGTCTGTGTCTGGAGGTGTTTATTTATTTGTATTAATATGATTAAGTATAATGGGGAATTCTAGCTTCCATACAGTATCAAACAGGATTCAAGCCCATTTCAACTGTGTTTTCAGAGCATTCCTCTGCTATAACTTCTATAATAGGCCTTGTCATGTTTCATTAATACAGGAGTAGCAGGGTGCTAGCCATATCTAGCCCTTTGTACGGACAATATCTTCTCATTTGCTTTGTTTTCTCTTATTTGGCAATATCACAGTTTGCTGCTACACTATCCAGTGGTCATGCCCACAGCAAGTTGCACTTTAATATTGCTCCTTGTAGCTGCCACCAATAGGAATCCAAAGATTTTTATACTGTATTTCTCACATAGCAGTTCCTCCTTCTACAGTATGAGCCAGTGGGGTTAATTCAGGGATGAGAGGGGTTAAAATCCTTACAACTGCAGGATACTTATTAAAATGAAGCACCTTGTAAGCTGAACATTAAAGGGATACTGTCATGGGAAAACATGTTTTTTTCCCCAAAACACATCAGTTAATAGTGCTACTCCAGCAGAATTCTGCTCTGAAATCCATTTCTCAAAAGAGCAAACAGATTTTTTTTATATTCAATTTTGAAATCTGACTTGGGGCTAGACATATTGTCAGTTTCCCAGCTGCCCCAGTCATGTGACTTGTGCCTGCACTTTAGAATGGAACTACTTTCTGGCAGGCTGTAATTTCTCCTACTTAATGTAACTGAATCAGTCTCAGTGGGACTTGGCTTTTACTATTGAGTGCTGTTCTTAGCTCTTCCAGGGAACTGTTATCTCATTACCTTCCCATTGTTCTGTTGTTAGGCTGCTGGATGGGGGGAAGGGAGAGGGTGATATTACTCCAACATGCAGTACAGCAGTAAAGAGTGACTGAAGTTTATCAGAGCACAAATCACATGACTGGAGGCAGCTGGGAAATCGACAATATGTCTAGCCCCATGTCAGATTTCAAAATTAAATATAAAAAATCTGTTTGCTCTTTTGAAAAATGGATTTCAGTGCAGAAATCTGCTGGAGCAGCACTATTAACTATTGTGTTTTGAAAAAAACATGTTTTCCCATGACAGTATCCCTTTGACTAGTGCAGCCATTGCAGGCTACATTACATTGCAGGCTACAAAACATCTCATATGATATTGCCCTTAAGTGAAATTACTAGTACTCTACTCAAGGCTTCCTGATATCTGCAGTATGTCCATAAATGCAGAATTGGGGCCAGGGACATTCATGCCATCATGCAAGGTGAAAATCTTTCCTCAGGAGGCAGTGTGTGGTATGTTACTAGGGGCAGCAAAATGCCACCTCTAGTAACTTGAAAGGATGTATTTCCAAACTAGCGATGCAGCTTGCATTAACGTGAAAGAGGTAAGCATGGGGGAGGTAAGGGTGGCAGCATTGGGGCTGCCATCTCAGGAGACAGCAGCCCCAACAACCCTGACTAGGGCTCATTTACAAAATTGAAAAAATTGCCATGCTTTAGATGTCACACATACATATGTATGTCATTGCATCACTTACAATGTACCTGTTTTGACATTAGCATGTTCTAGCAGACACGTTCCTATAAAAATCATAGGAACATGTCAGTATCAAGAATTGCTGTACCCGGAATTGTTCCCCTGAAAGCCCCCCCCCCCAGCCCTGCAAACCTGGGCTTACCAGACCCTCCAACACTGCTAAAAGATCTTCTGTGCTGTTTCAGTGACGCTGGGCTGAGCGTCACAGAAGCAAGGCAGAAGATCAGTTAGATGTGTCAGTGGGTTGGCTGCACAAAGGTTCGTGGGGCTGGGGTCGGCTTTGAGGGGAACTATTCTGAGTGTAGCAACTACTTGATACTGACATGTTCCTATGACTTTTATAGGAACGTGTCAGTATAGTTTTAAAGCTTTAAAGGAATAGCTTAAAAGGAATTGTTCAGTATAAAAATAAAAACTAGGTAAATGGTTAGGCTGTGCAAAATAAAAAATGTTTCTAATACAGCTAGTTAGCCAAAAATGTAATCTATAAAGGCTGAAGTGAATGGGCATCTAACATAAAACAACTTCCTGTTTTCAGCTCTACAGCAACTAGTTAGTCGGTGACTTAAAGGGGGGGGCCACATGGAACATAAGTGTTTAGTGAGTTTGCAATTGATCCTCAGCATTCAGCGGAAACGAAGAGAGCTGCAAAGCAGGAAGTAGTGTTCTGTTAGACATACAGTCACTCCAGCTTTTATAGATTACATTTTTGGCTACTTAACTATATTAAAACATTTTTTATTTTGCACATTAAAACATTTTTTATTTTTATACTGAATGATTCCTTTAAAGGGCTTATTCACCTTTAAATTAACTTTTAGTATCAGTGGCGTAACTTCGGATGCCAGGGCAAGTTTGTTCAGGGCCCCCTCTGCACAAAACAGTGGGAAAACTCCATGTATAACATCCCCACAACTCATAGAAGGATGGCACAGTAGCAATTCCATGTATAAATAGTACCCCAGTACTATAGAAGGATGGCACAGTGTCAATTTCACATATAAATACCCCAGAACTTTAGAAGGATGGCACTGTAGCTCTTCTGCTGCTTTTGTTCCTGTCACCATCCCCTTGCTCTACCCCATACAGCCTGAACACAGGAAGTTCAAAAGCAGGAGACTGAAGATGCGATCAGTGCCAGACCTGCATCATCAATCATTGTGCACTGTTAAAAAAAAAAAAAAAAACTTTGTGCAACAGCGTGTGACACGAGGTAACATTTTGTACCTCACAAAGTTTTGTTTTTGAGAGCACACAGTGTCGGACTGGGGCACCTGGGGCCCACCAGAGAACCTGATCTCAAGGCCCATCATTTACTAATGAATGCCCAACAGGGAAAATCAAGGAAATTTATATAATAATGAGCATTTTTATTTGTATGAAAATAGAATAGACATATTAAATTAGATAACTGGTAGATACACGTATGAGTATAACACTTACTAGTAAAAATCCAAGTCCCACTGCATTATCCTGGATAGTACAACTTTTTTTTTCTGGTGCCCTGATAAATCTAAAATTGGGGTTTTACTGTATACAGTATGTATGATACACACACACTTCATACACATCAGTACTCCATCAGCTCTATAAATTGCATTTCATTTAATCAAATTGTTATTTGACTAAAAAATTATTTGATATGTTCAATTAATAAGGTAATAATTAATTTGGGGAACATTTTATTTATTTTTTTGTTTATATCAACTTTTAATTAATTTATTGTAAGCGTCCCCACCCCAGTAAAATAATTCATAGCTAGCTGAATCGCAAGTACACAGATGGAGAGCTGGAGAATATTATGAGATGCAGTATCTAGTGCAAAAGGGGGGTGGCAGAGCATGGAGAGGAGGGGAAGTTATTGCAGCAATATTTAAAAATATATGAGACAGCAAACTAAAGGGTCAAACAGACATTAAGAGTTTTTAGGGGTTTAAAAGTAAAATTAAATGAAAGAAATAGTTGGTGGTTAGCACTATACAGTACGTGTGTCTTACAAGGTAATTAACCCCCCCCCCCAATTTCTCTGTGCATAGTCTTGCTCACCAAAGCAGCAGCAGCAGGCAGTCGCTGCGATTATCAGCCAGCAGCGGCGGTACGGTGTCCACACAGTGATTGATGACGCTGGTCTGGCACCAATCACACAGTCCAAGTCTCCTGACTCCTGCTTTTGAACTTCCACTGTGGGGGAGGAAGTGGAATGTGGGGCCCGACTGGACACAATTGGCGTATTCCCAGTACTGCCTGCAGAGGTTCTGTTTGTGAGCAGCAATCCACCTACTGAGGAAGTAGGCCCCGCCAGGCCCCCTGTATCTCCGCCCCCCCCCACAACTGCGGGGTCTGTTTCCTCGGTAGTTACGCCACTGTTTAGTATGATGTAGAGAGTGCTTTTCTGAGACAAGTTGCTAAGAACAGGCCATTCTATAATATACTAACGGGGGAATGTAATAAAAATCGCTAACGGAAAAACTATTCGCAATGCGAAAAGTTATGCCTTTGCGCGAACAAATTTTGCTTTGTGCGAATTCAATATAGCTTTTGCGAGGCCGGAAACTGTTTAGCGACCTCTTTTTTCTTACTGAAAAAGTCGTTATGTTTGCTCCAAAAGATTACGACACCTTCAAGCACTTCTTATGAGTGCGCAATTAAAATTCGCAATGCGCAATTAAAATTCGCAATGCAATAACAGTTTAAGGAACAATATTACATTGCAAGATGTGGATTTTTAGTCTTATTGGTGTGAATTGTTTTGCTCTTTGCGACTTTTATTACATTCCGCTGTAAATGTTTACCTGAAGGTGAAACACCTCTTTAACTGTTGCATGTGGTGGGCCAACCTAGTACGGGAACCCTGGGATTATGACCAGCTCAGCAAAGGGCACCATTGCCTCATTCTGCATGCAAATTAGACATGCATCAGCAGACTGAATGCGTTTATATGAAATGTAAATTGTAATGAGTATGCATGGGTGCAAGTTTCCAGGCATGTACAATTCTGCATCTATTTTAGTATTTGCTTTTGTAATTGAGCCCTAATTGGCTCAATTTGGAATGACTGACAAAAACCAGCAATGTATTACAGGACTCGGATTTACAAATGATCTAACTAGGAGCAACGGCAGTTATGTACATTGTTGACATGGCAACAGGCATGGATTGGCTAATTGGGGGTTTATGTATCTGACCTTTAGAGAGTGCATAGAGGGGGATACATTTAAAAAAATATATAAAATAATATTTCTTGGTTAGTCTCTTTGTTTTATAAGATGTCTTTCCAGACTTCCAGAAATATTACATTATATGGTAAATGTATATTTTGCAGTGCTCAGGTCATACTTGGACATTTTCTTCTACAGATACAGGTTTTGTTCTGTATTCAGTAGCTACAGGGCTCTTATCATAAGGGGAGAAAATGCTTTATTTATAAGTAGGGGATACTTTCTCATTTAAAGGACCCATTTCCAACTTACCACAACTGTTGTCCAGCGTGCATCTGCCCCTGCTAGTTCCTTGTAAGGGCACTAGAATACGATTTAGAAAATTGCACTTCAATGATTTTCAGCTCAGCTGTTGGCAAAATACTTCATGGTGCCCTTGTGGGTTAGGCAGTTATCATTGGGATATGTGGGCAGTAAGCAGACCCATAAGGGGACCTTAACAACACAAAACCAATATTCCATGTTTGTTCAAAGAAAAGAAAAGTGGGGTACTATTACAAATAGTGAGGTGGTGAGGTGAGGAGACAAGGTGGAGTGGAACTGAGATGTGGTAAATAAAGGAAGGAGAATGAAGGCTAGGACATAACCATGGATATCAGGGGCCCCACTACTACCCACACCCATGCCAACTTATGTGCTATTAGCTGAAACAATCCATGACGGGAAATGTAACAATTCCAACCAGGAAAATGAACATTAAAGGGGAATTATTGCTAAAAATATGCTTAAAGGAACAGTATCACCAAAATATGAAATAAAGCATATGCTGAGTACATGGCATGAATATATATTCTTATAAATTTGCACAGGTTCGCAAAACCAAGGAGGGGCACTGAAAAAATGCATTGTGAGGGTAATCACCTGCCATATTACAGAAAGGCATTGCAACTGCTGTGTGTACAATCTTACTATTTACTAAATGGCAGGGTTGGTGACTTACATTTAGGATTGAATAAGTAATTAGGCTTCCACTTCATATAAATGTCAGCTTCATTAACAAGGTTACAAGAAATAGAAATTTCCATCAAGTGATTTTCATTAACACTGTGAAGTTTTATGCCCTCATGCCTCATCATCTGATTTACTTGACTTGATAGCAGAGGAAATAACTTCTCCTTGCAGGGCAATGTGTTCAGTGAATACCTTTTCTAATCTTCTTCTTTAGGGTCCTTACACTTGTCTTTTACACTTTTCTGTTCCTGTTCTGGCAGGTTGTACCCTGTCAGTGAAAGTTGTTTCTTGCACCAAATACATTGGGGTCATTGGGTTTTTTATCTTGTTTTTTTTTTTTTTTTATCTCCAGCCGAATGTATTGAAGTCAATAGGCATTTTTTGGACCAATTGCACCAAATTTTGGAAAACAAGGAAGCAGGGGGGAAGAAAGTAGCCTTTTGCTAAATGTGTGTATGCTGTTCATTTTGTAGTATTGTGCACATTCTGTTCTTGCAATCTCACTTCTGAGTTAAATTACACCAAGACATATGACTATGATTGGCATTATTCATATTTCCTTATAAGGACCATGCTGTCATTAATACTTATGGTCCAGTGTTCAAGAGACAGCATACTTCTTCATCTTTATAGAGGTGTAAAAGCTTATATACACAGAATATAATGTTCTGTGTAGTGGGCTCTCACACATACTAATTCTCCCACCTTTAATATGTGCAGTTCCATTGGAAGGTCCCAACTGCAAATAATAAATAGCTAAGAAATGGAAAAATCATTATAATAAAATGTAATTCTATAAAATGACTTATACAATCTTTTGTTTATTGCAGATGGCTTCTGCCACAGAATCTAGGTATGGTTACAGAGATGTTTCAGACCAGAACTTTGATTATATGTTCAAATTGTTGATAATTGGGAACAGCAGCGTGGGGAAGACCTCGTTCCTTTTCCGCTATGCTGATGACACCTTCACATCTGCATTTGTAAGCACGGTCGGCATAGACTTCAAGGTGAAAACAGTGTATCGAAATGACAAGAGGGTGAAACTGCAAATCTGGGTGAGTGTTATTAGGGTTAAAATATAGACTAGTTATATAGAAGGGAGAGACATTACTAATTATTAGCCAGGGTTATTCAAATAACTCATTACTTTTTCTGAGCTTTATGGCCAGTAAAATGGAATAAGGCTACTTATGTCATGTGATGCTTACTCACTCTAAACCAGGGATCCCCAACCTTTTGAACCCGTGAACAACATTCAGAAGTAAAAGGAGTTTGGGAGCAACAACAGCATGAAAAATGCTCTTGGGGTGCCAAATAAGTGCTGTGATTGACCATTTAGTAGCCCCTATGTGAATTGTCAACCTACATTGAGGCTCTGTTTGGCAGTACATCTGTTTTTTATGCAACTAAAACTTGCCTCCAAGCCTTAAATTCAAAAATAAGCACCTGCTTTGAGGCCACTGGGAGCAACATCCAAGGGGTTGGAGAGCAACATGTTGCTCAGGAGCTACTGGTTGGGGATCACTGCTCTAAACCAAGGGTCCCCAACCTTTTTCACCCGTGAGCAACATTCAGATGTAAAACGAGCTGGGGAGCAACACAAGCATGAAACATGTTTCTGGGGTGCCAAATAAGGGCATTTGATAGGCTATTTGGTAGCACCTATGTGGACTGGTAGCCTACAGGAGTCTCTGTTTGGTAGTTCATCTGGTTTTTATGCATCTAAAACTTGCCTCCAAGCCTGGAATTTAAAAAAAAAAAAAAAAAGTCCCTGCTTTGAGGCCACTGGGAGCAATATCCATAAATACAGACCAGCTACTTCTTGTAGTTATATGTTCCTGGACCGGTGTAATTTTTTGCAGAATTATTGTCTTTACTAATTTTGTATCGAAGTAACTGTACTGATAATTTAAGCATTGTCTCCTAAAATAGCTCAATCATAATTATTAACCTCATTTTTAACTATAGATTTTTGTTTATATGGAATTTGGCTGGCAGTCTAATCTTCATTGAGACACTGCTCATATGTCACTTAGAGTTTTATAAAATGCTTGTAATTGAAAGGCTTGAGGGTTGAAAGGCTCCCTGCTATTTTCAAAGGCATTTTACTAAATTAGAGATTTGACTTTCCCATGTCTGCAGTTGCTCATCCCAACAAGTTACCTTTCATGTTTAAAAAATAGTGGCAAGATAATGCTCCATTAATATATCTATTGCAGGCATTTTTAATACTGTTTCTGCCCTCTTGTGTTATAAAGTATAGGAAAGATAGTAGCTAAAATGACAGTATAAATTGAATACCTCACCATTGTGTTAAAAAAGTTGCTGAACCCTGTTATAAGTTATTTACTTGTCAATTAACAGGAATATTAAAGCAGGCTCTTTTTCACTTCTAATCTACTTGGCCATCCATATTCTGATATAAAGTTCAAGGGGCAGTATATAGCCGTGTTCAACGTGAGTTCAATGATTAGGGCTTGTGCTAAACATACATTTTACATATTGTTTTAATCATAAAGACATGGAGGTATGAAAGTCAGTGTTATAATAAACAGACACCCAGACAAGAGTGCATCATTATGAATTTATTTTAAGTTTTTTAAGGTATAATATGGATCTGGATCTGCTCCCTTCCCCAGCTCAATTTATCTGCAGTGAAAGTTGCAGGTACATGGAGCGCAGGTCAGCCCGAAAATTCCTGTGTTCCTCCACTCTGCTCTGTGTACCTGCACTCTTTTTTCTTTACCTGTACTTTTCAGTGCAGGTAAACGCTGTGTGCTCTTTGACGTAAAAACAAATCAGAATAAGTCTTTCCATTACAGGCAGGAATTCCATCCCATTAAAGGCTAGACTTTCCTTACATTTTGATCATGTAGATCAGGAGTCCCCAACCTTTTCAACCTGTGAGCCACATTCAAATGTAAAAAATGTTGGAGAGCAACATAAGTATACAAAATGTTCCTGGGGTTGCCAAATAATGACTGTGAATGGCTATTTTGGTAGCCCTATGTGGACTGGCAATTCACATGTTTGTATCTACTAAAGCTTTCCTTCAAGCCAGTAATTCAAAAAGAAGCACCTGCTTTTAGGCCACTGGGAGCAACATCCATGGGGTTGGTAAGTAACATATTGCTCATGAGCCACTGGTTGGGGATCACTGATGTAGATCATCCCATAGTAATTAGCCAATGATACACTTCATATTGGAGAAATAGTGCACAGTATGTTTCTGATTGCTTAACCTTTCTGAAGTATGACACATGTTGTGCAATGTTTCTTTAGCAAACGAATAAGTGGTTTTAACACATACCTTCCAGAGACTTCTTTGTATTATGGACTTGAAAGATTCATGGGCTTGAAGATGACTGAATCTCTGTGGTTAAGGCTTATACGGAGCTGGATAAAACTATTAGTGTTTGTTTTAAGGTTTCTTGTAATGAGCTACCAAAAGTATTATTTATATTTTGGGAAATATGTGATATAACAATACATCCTGTATTCAAAATGGCCTTTCTAGCCTGTTTAAACACCACTTATGAGGTGGGCAGGTAGCTCAGGTTACCATTGTATATGTTTTATTTCTGTAAAACCATTGTTTTCCTACACAATTATGTCTGTATACCTTAGTTCTCAGTATGAAGGAGTTTAATATCAAGGCTACATAAAATCCTTTCTTAGTGCCGTGTCAAGGCACATGCCATTCTCTTATCTTCTTCATGATATCATCATTTCCTTGAACAACTGAAAAACAGACCCTCAAAGTACAAGTATTAATAAATGCATTGATAATGAAGTACAGAAGAGAGAAAAGGTGTTCATTTCCTCTATTAGATACTAATCATTTATATTGGATGTTAATGCTTATAAACATTGAATTAATATTTTCAGTTGTAGGAGAAAACTGCAAAATAATAGTTGAATAGAATGGGCAGCTGCCTTGTGAAAGACCAAACTCTTCTCACACAACAGGCTCACTGAAATAGACATTAACATATTTATCTTAATTTTGGTATCTATGTTAGTAAAAGAGCCCTACTTTGTAGTAGCAACAATATTTGTGTTGATCAACAAGTAGCAGAATTGTGTGACAAATATTTTATTGCTGGCATAACTATGGTTCAAATGTAAGGCTAGTGCAATCTATTACAATTCTTTATAACTAGCACATTCAGACCAAGAACATTCAGATACATGGATTTGGTTGTATTAAGTATGATTGTTTGAAAGTCAAACAGGGTATATTTTAACTAGTTGCAAAGTTTAATTGGCAAAGCTTTACAGGTAACCTGTTGGAAAGCAAACATCCGATTGGTAGATATGTATTACTAGATCTTGTGCAAACACTGCAACTTTTATTACACAGTACACCACTGTTGAACTTGCTGCTTTAAGCATATGTTTTTGTGCCATCCATAATTGGACAACTAAAGTTGGCCATAGATGCACAGATATTCTCTTACAAAAAAATGTTGTTATGATATTTGGTGCATGTATGGTGGGAGACGAGCAGGCTGATATCAGCAGAAGACATGGATATTGGTCGGCATGTTGATTGGCCCAGGCGGAAAATTTGGATGGGGTGCCTTTGAAGGCACCCGAACATTGCCCACCGTTTAGTGCTGAATCGTCAGATAGAGGTAGAATTCTATTGTTTCTACCTGTATATCTGACGATTTAGCTCTACAAGTGTGTACTGAAACAAACGATCTTTCTTGGAAAGATCTTTTCCAAGAAAGATCATAATTGTTACATCTCTGCCTCATCTTAGCCATCATTGGGAATACAGTATATTTGCCAAACAGTATGTATTGCGGTATTAATGGGGTTAATGTTCAGTACTAAAGATTGGCTTTGTACATTATGAATAACAATAATGCTGTTTAAACCCTGCAATTCCAGATTTTAAATATTTTCTTTAGTAAATAATAATTATAATAAATGGCAGCATACATATTATTTAACATTATTTAGATATCTTCTTGATACATTTGGTGTGCACGCTAATAATGTATGGCCAATAAACTCAGATTAGGTGTTTCAGTTAATCCAAGATTTGAGTCAGATGATGGACCTGTAATCCCTGATCTGCATACTAATTGAGGTTTAGGATGGGTCAGTAGCACCACAGCAGTGTGTCCAGGGTGAGAAGTAACCTGATCCGTAATTCAATGGGATACCAGTTGGCCTATTTAATGGGCTTAGTGCATCTGAAGCCCTAATACACTGTACACTCTGGCTCAGGGATAACGGCTAGGAGAATAATGGCAATATGTTCTCAGGGCAAACATTCGTGTTGGATATTACATAACATAAATGCATGAATTAGTTTGAAGAAATATCGAATTATTGAAGACCAATAAATGCAAATAATGCTTAATTAGGGGCCGGATTTTTTTTATCCTTTAGGCACGCTAACTACAGTAGGCAAACCATGTGTTGGGTGTTTTCAAATATTTCATTAAGCGCTGCAGTGATAAGGAGGAAGGAAACAATGGAAGGTTTATTCTTTGCACTATAACATATCAGTTTCTCTTCATTAAAAGCCATACATATATAAGAATTACTGTAGTTTTAAAATGAGTTTATTTAAACAACACTCAAAGGCTCATTTAGGAAGCACAACTGAAATTGTGAAGGTTGCAACTGCATGGATGCTGTAAAAACACTATATTGTGGCAAACGTATGGTAATTTATGTCCAAATGTGGCACACTGCTTTTGTATATGAGCCTTGTAGGCTTTACCAAGGCCAAAACTAGGGGTAAGCAGAAGCTTTTGTGGTGCTTAGTTAGCTGGTTAACACAGTCCACACACATCTAAGCAAAGTAGCAGATAAAAGATTAAACTTGGACAGATGTAAGCAGGGGATTTGTGAAAGTGTGCCTATAGGAGTGGGCTGAGGGACCCCGTGTCTAGGTCTGGCTCTGATGTTTACAGGGCATTTTTCCTCATGTCACTTGGGGAAAAAAATGATAAATGCACACACAAGTTATCCTGTATAATTGTTGGATATTTTTACTATATACTGTAGTATAGCGCCTTCGCCCCTCCAGCTTTTATTGAATTGCAACCACCAAATTCCTCTGACAACAGAATAGTTTGGCCACCGCCAAACCCAGCAGATGTGTTGGCAGCACGTTCACTGCTGCAGCCAAAAAAGAAGGGCTGTAGCAGTTCAGCACCAGTTAGTAATGGAAAGCTGGTTATAGGGCAAAGCACATGCTTTGTATCAAAAGGACGACAAACTTGTTACATCTAGTTACACATAAGATGAGATCCATCCTGTGGAACCTATTGCCTAAGTATTTCCTTCTACCTCGCTCTATTCAGTCCAGAGGAAGGTATAAAAACGCCATCTGAAGCTGTCCCCAGTTTGCCTGGAAAAATTTTCTTCCTGACTCCAAAATCAGGCATCCAACTCAAGTTGGTATCAAAAAAACAGTATAAAGCAACCAGGCAGTTAAAGAGCTTTAGAACTTGTCCACCAAATATCTTTCAGTCTTTTTAGCAGACAGATATTATTCATTCCAATCCACCTAAGGCAACTGTGCCAGTAATAAAATAACAGCATGCATGTAAAAAGAATATATTTTTAAAAATATTGTTTTTGTAATTATACAGTTTTGTTCAGAATAATAGCAATTTGTTTAAAAAGTCAATAAAACTCAAAATCCTTATAATAACTTTTATTTCCCTACACACAAATGCATTGGGAATACTGCACATTCCATTCTAAATAAAAAATATGAAGAAGAAATTATCAACTTTGTATTATTCCTTTACAGAAACTGAAGAAAAGGGAATATTAGGCTGTTCCAAAAAAAATAGTAGTGGCTCCCTTCTTTTTTTACAAACGCAAAGATTCACTGTATAAAATGGAAAATGTTTCAAGATTTTGCTTTCCTTTGAATTTCCAGGATTCAGTTCGGGATTCGGCCAGGATTCTGCCTTTTTCAGCAGGATTCGGATTTGGCCAAAATCTTCTGCCCGGCTGAACCGAATTAGAATCCTAATTTGCTTATGCAAATTAGTCGCGGTGAGTGAAATTGCGTGACATTTTGTCACAAAACAAGGAAGTTAAAATGTTTTCCCCTTCCCACCCCTAACTTGCAGATGCAAATTCTAATTATGATTTGGTTCGGTATTTGTCCAGATCTTTTGCAAAGGATTCGGGGGTTCGGCGAATCCAAAATAGTGGCTTCAGTGCATCCCTACTTTGAATCACTGAACTATTACTGAAACTTTAGTTGTATAAGCAGTGATTCTGAGAACTGCTGCACATCTGTGTTGCATGGAGTCGACTAACTTTTGGCACCTGTCCACAATTCTGCATTTCTTGGTTTTGCCTCAGAAACAGCATTTTTAATGTCACCCCACAAGTTTTCTATTGGATTAAGGTCCGGGGATTGGGCTGTCCACTCCATAACGTCAATGTTGTTGCTCTGGTGTGTTTGCGGTCGTTGTCTTGTTGAAACACCCATATCAAGGGCATTTCCTCTTCAGCATAAGGCGACACGACCCCTTCAAGTATTTTCATGTATTTAAACTGATCCATGATCCTTAGTCACAGGCGACTTTAGACCTTCTTTGATCTTACTAGAGCTGATCATTGGCTGAGTCTTTACCATTTTGGCTATTCTTCAATCTATTTCAATGGTTATTTTCCATTTTCTTCCATGTCTTTCAACATGCAGTGCAGTAGTAAAGAGTGACTGAAGTTTATTAAAGCACAAGTCACATGACTGGGGGCACCTGGGAAACAGACAATATGTCTAGCCCCATGTCAGATTTCAAAATTAAATATTAAAAAAATCTGTTTGCTTTTTTGAAAAACTGATATCAAATGAGATTTCTGCTGGACCAGCACTATTAACTGATGTGACCTGTTTTCCGTGACAGAATCACTTTAAATAAGGGCCGTAATTGACACCTGTTTTTTCACAGAATGAATGCCCTCACTTATTGAACTCCACTCCACTCCAAGCTGCTATGATTTTGAACAAGCTTTAATTAATGATACAATTGCACAAAATGAGCAGCATGCATGTCATGACTGTTGGGTCTGTTGGTTTTCTATTACGCTATTACACCTTCTAGTAAATTATTTGCCATATAGAAATATAGTTTCTACCGAAAACAGTGATTGATCAGGTTAGTGATGTTGGGCTGCTATTATTCTGAATACAACTGTATATCCATATTTTTTGCCATTGCTCATATCCTCCTTTTATCCATGAATTTTAATGAAATGTAAAATAGCACAATGGTGTCCAGCTTTGAAAAGGTTAATGGATGCAGCCTGTTGCAGGTTCAGTGACCTGTATCTGTAGTTCACCTGTCTCAATAAGCCTGCAGCTGAGGTAATAACCAGCCCAGCCATGTGGAACATCATTTCAATCTGTAGAAACTGCTGCCTAGAAACCCGAACAGAGTAATGAGCTGATTGCAGGTTCTGTCTACATAAAATGTTTCCCTGTTGATGGATTCTAATCTTGCCTTAAAGTACACTGTACTACCACACATACAGAAGCAAGTGCCAGACTGCTAAGGGGTGCAAAATTGCACTCTTTGGGAACATACACAAAGCATTTGTATGTGTATCAATGTTTGCTTTGCATGTGTGAAGCATTCTTTTTTGCACTTTGCCCTGGTTGTAAATGAATAAAATATAAATATAAAAATAGACATACAGCATAGTTAGACTTGAGAAGGCCATGCCGTAGTCCGATTGTTTGTTGCTATACACACTTGCTTTGACACCTGTCAAGGAGACGATTTTTTTGTGATTTCTATTTAGACGCAATAGAAATGTGAGCTGCCAGAAGCACCTGGTAAACCCATAAACGTTTAAGCTTTCAGTCAGCTCCTTATCTCTCATTTATGCATATGATGTATTAACAAAATCTCAGGAGCAAGAAGTGTTCATTTATCAAAACATCTGGGAGCTAATGGCATCCCAATAGAATCAGCCTTAACCAGTGATAATGGAGCTTATATTTAAAGCAAATGTATCTCTACATATGACAAGAATAAATGAAAGAAACCTCTATTCATTTCCAAATGTTTCTGCTGATTCAATAGTGCTGTGACTGCTGAAGGAACAAGATAATATTTGAGTGTAGTCTGGTTACATATAGTGGCCATAGTAAGATGCAGTACAAATCTTAGTTGTTAATATTTTCTGCCATTGTGGTATTAAAGGTACAGAGAATGTTTTTCAAAGGATAAGTGTCACAATAAAGTTATTTATAGTCCTGCCAGCTGCTTCCAGCTCACAGGGACCAGTTTACGGATGAGCTGGAGGATTAGCTGTGACTCAAACCCCATACATCATATTAAATGAAAGATGGAGCTCTGATAAGGACATGCTGCAGTCACACTCAATGAACTGACGTCAAAGCCCCTTATCAGACACAATGTAATCAACAGCTACCGATAGAACCATAAAGCTTCAGTCACTGAACACATCATTTCTATTTCTGAGACAGCTGCAGTAAGGGTCTAGATTATAACTATATTGTTATTTTTACATTACTTCCATCCTGACTTCACAATAAATTTTATTTATACAATATGCACTACCAGCTCCTGCAAAGATGGACCTTAACATAAGCTGTAAAGTGACTTCCTGTTGTCGGCAAAAGTACCACAAATGTCTATGATTGTTTCCCAAAAATGTACACCTGGCACAACATTTAAAAAGTGGGTGTACAGGTATGGGACCTTTTATCCAGAATGCTCAGGACCTAGGGTTTTCCGGATAACGGATCTTTCTGTAATTTGGATCTTCATACCTTAACTTTACTAGAAAATCATGTAAACATTAATTAAACCCAATAGGCTGGTTTGGCTTCAATAAGGATTAATTATATCCTAGCCTGGATCAAGTACAAGGTAGTGTTCTATTATTACATAGAAGAAGGAAATCATTTTTAATCATTTGGATTATATGGATAAAATAGGGTCTATGGAAATGGCCTTAAAAATCAGGGATGTTTCAATGGCCCAGCAGATATCTTACACAATAATGGATCTGTATTCGTTGCTTCATTCCGTGTTTTTTCTTTTATTTTTATTTCAATCTTCCTTTTTTATGTTATTTCAGTTCCTTAACTCATATCCTGCTGTTTACCTGCTTGTCTTGTACATTAGTACTCTATGAATTCCCTGCTGGGTTCTTCTAGTTTCCCTCCCAAGCGTGCTGTCATTTTGAGGCCATTTTTATCTGAGAGTATTGCAGACGCGAGCAGCATTTGCATTGATCCATTTATTTGCTTGACAAGATCATAGGAGACATTTATTGAAATTTCTAAGGTTCATCTTCAGGACACACTTGATATTCATTTAGTGTGGAAGAAAATATTATAGACAATACAGTCTGTTTCTGCTATGCTGGAATAATTAGAAGTTACTGGGCCCTCAGCAAAATCATTTGAGGGTCTCTTTACTTTGGGAATAATTAATGTTTCATAAATACTATATGTGTAGCCCTAATTTGTCTTAAGAAGGCAGTTCAGCAACACCCTCACATGCTCTTTCCACTTAGCAAAAGCCCATCCTGTTGAAAGAGGGTCCAGTGTAGCCCATGCTCTACCCCTCTAGTTGGTATTTGTCTTTTTAAGCCAAATTAGGGTTACATATACCTCTTGGGCACACCAGCAGTCGCAGGGTCTGCTTCCACTGGGTGCTACCATAGCACAGCTCAAGTACAAGAAGACAGTAGCACAAGACTAATTTGGTATCTTTTTTTTTTTTTTTAAATTGCATGACTTTGCGATACATGTTCTAGGATATTTAGAAGATTTGAATTTTAGAATATATATCATATATAGTATACTCTGGTTAATTAGAGAGCTGGCCTTTGCAGCAGATGGGAACTGACCCATTGTGATCCCTTTTTATATTTTATATGCTGTCCAGTAGTGCAGGGGTCCCCAACTACTGGGTCGCGAGACAGTACCGAGTCACAGGACAGTACTGTGCCACGGACAAACTTGAAATGTGCTGTTGAGCCTAGTCCGAATTTGACGCGTCCGTGCACAAATTTGACGCGGGTGCCTGATATTTGATGCCGGCGTGCCTGAATTTGATGCAGTGTGAGCAGTTGCCCCCCCCCCCCGGTCCTTGCAAAAACTAGGGCTTTACACCGGTCCCTGGGGCAAAAAAGGTAGGGGACCGCTGCAGTAGTGGACAACTACTTGTTTACCATTGCTCTAAGTATCCAGAGCACCTTAATCTTGGTGGTAAATTTGCAAAAGTTTGCTCCCCCACATAGGGAAACGAATGTTCAAACAGCAGACAGCTGAATTTGGCAGGCAGCAGACAATATCAGGTCAGGGACAGACCAGAAATCAGAAAAACAGGAAATCTGTGTATCAACAGCAACAGATTATCAGGCACTCCGCAAGGCTGAGGTCTTGAGTAGCATTGTAGGACACAGACAGTTAAATCCTCTTTAAAGGAATACTTCCAGAGCCATTGATGATTGGACTTTAAATTTGACAGTGTTAGAAAGCGAAGTTCTGTATTGGGATTGCCAAACAATAATTCTGCACAAGGAGCCAGTCACTATTGCGTTCTGCCACGGATGCTGTTATATTTACGGGTGGTCTTCAATAGTAACCACATAGCCCGGATTGTTTTGGCAGCTCTAGCCTAATTAGACAGTGTATTTGAAATTAGTACATTTATGCTGAAGCAAGTACATGACAAAAATCTGGATTAGCATTGAGGCCTGGATTAAAGAACGTTTGCTACATACTTCATTTTTTCATGTAGTTAGATAATCCGTTTAAGGTTACAAAAACATAATAGAGGATACAAAAGTAGTATATCAAGCATGCAAACTGTTTGTAAGTTAATTTCAATCAAGCAAAATTAATTCCATTCATGTGAAGCTTTATAAAGATGCAGCCATTATTTACATCCTACCCACCCTGAAATTACCTCCATGCTATGTGTATCTGAATGAAAGAAAAAGTTAACATTTTTTAGTCAGTAGATTGTTTTGGCATACCATTAAAAGAGAGGTAAAGCCTGTAAACGAATAAAGTTAAAAGTGATGTATCTTATATACTTAACTTTCTGTACCAGCCCAGAGGTTCTACATCTCTAGAATATTAATGATTCATGCTCTTGGATGTTGCTGTTGTCCACAGCAGATCATCACCATTGATCATGTTAGGTCATTTTTGACAGGTCAGTGACTCAAAAGACCCAGCCACTGGCTTTAATTCATCTTCTAATCAGGCCATCTCCTATTCATATTACTGTCTCTTATTTAAAATTAATACATGGTTGCTATGGTATTTTGACCCTAGCAATCAGATTGCTGAAACTGAAAAATGGAGAGTTGCTGAATAAAAAGCTAAATAACTCAAAAACCACAAATAATAAAAACCAATTGCAAATTGTCTCAGAACATCATTCTCTATATCATACTAAAAGTTAACTCAAAGATGACGATCCCCTTTAAGGGTAGGGGTTGCCACCTGGTTGGTATTTTACTGGCCTAGCCAGTAAAAATAAATTTTGATGCCAATGTTAGAAATAGATCATTGTAGCAACTGTCTTAAAGGGTTGTGTTGGTTTGGGCTAGTGTAGAACGCCAAAACTATTGGCATTAAAACATCTAGGCTAATTATTTATTGAAGTTTAGTTCTCCTTTAAGCTGGGCAGTTAGGGGATAAAATACATAGATCCCTGTATTTCTACAGGCTGTCTGCCTCAAACTCTAACTAACTTGTTTGATCAGCAGACCAAAAAGTACTGTTATTAGTTACTACAGTAAAATGTAATACTATATGTTGCCAACATAGGCCTTGGGGAGCACACCATGCACTCAGCAAAATTTTCCTTGGTGGTGCGGATCCCTGACATATGGCCATGTCAGTAATTCCAGAGTTCATGAAAAAAGGGCACAGTACACACCACTATAAACTGCTTTGTTATATTTTATTGTGTTATACCAAAATAAACAATATTTTGTCAGGTAGTTGCTTACCCTCCGAAATGTTGTTTCTGTACATGTTGCTGTAACTAAAATGTTTATTTAGAAATCTCTGGCAACTGGCAGAACCAAAGTAGTGGATTTTCTACATATTTAGGGCAATGGCAGACAAGAAGATTAGTCGCACTTGGGGCCACTTCAAAAAGCTGAACTAATGGATATGTTTCACTTTACTGGAGTCACTCACAGAAGAGGAGACTGGTTGCGGGCAAATAATCTCAGTCTGTTTTAAACCGGCATGCTTTGTTTTTGCAAATTATTTCCTTAGAACTACAGAGACAGCTGTGGAAATGCCAACAGATTTTTGTTTCTGTGAAGCAGGTTTAAAAATCTGCCAATGTATTGTGTTGGCCAATGCATCATAAGATGAAGAAGTAAGGAAGAGGAGCCACATCTTTTATTTACATTCTGTTGTTTCAATGCTTTGGCTGTCAGCCAGAATGACCAAAACAATAGCTGGCTATACTCTGTATGGCAATTTGTATAATATCTATAGGTGGCGCAACTAGAGTGCAAAAAAATCTTTGGAGGGGCCCAGAGCACTGCAAGCCCCAACCACCCTCCCATCTTGCCCACTACCCACCTCTTGCTGTAGTCTCCCGGCTGCCTGCATCCTCCTTCCCCAGGCCAAAGGTAATAAAATGGCTGGAGGGGTGGGGGTCACGTAACTTTAGAGGAAGCCACAGTTATATGGTATCCAGTTATGTTGTAGAGTCTGCAGCTTGTTCTGTTAGTTATATATTTTAGCTTCTATAAAGAGTTTCATTCTAATGACATGTGAAAGTTTCCGAAAGAGGCTGTAACCTTCAGATGAAGAAAACGAGATTTTAAGACAGTTAATTGCTCTGCATAATCACTGGATATGTATGAATCACTCTTCTAGCAAATGTTCTGGGCCATTAGCAGAAAGACTTGTTATCACAGATTAGCCTGACCCGCCAAACAATTCACGGAGACCTTTTACACAGTCTGAAAAAGACAGATGTGCTTTTATGAAACATGCTTTTAAGCTGTTACGTTGGGGAGTTCAAATGGATATAATTAAATCCTTTTCTATATCCTCTGCAAAGCCATTTGATTTTTTGAGGTTGAGGTTTGATAATTAGGATTTATATGCATGCCCATTTGGTTGTTTCATGTCGCTGCTCAGTACGGGCAGGACAAAATGTCTCATCAGAATGTCACCTGTAGGAGTTGATTGCCTGGTCAATATGACACCTCATTCCCTTCAATGTTAATCATTTCAGATATTTAACTCCTGCTAATGTTCATATTCATGCATTTAATTAACATGACAATGATCTTCAGAATTTCTCTTTGTGTTCCACTGTGATCATATTATCTCCTAAAATGTAATCTGGCTCGATATATAGATGCAAGGTTGTGATGTTCTGGGTTTCTGGTTTTTAAAGCAACAGTGTCAGTTTTTATTAAAATAAAAGATTGTCACCTGCACTCAAACACATATACTCAGGTGTTTCTTCATGTGACAATGCCACAAGCACCAGTTTTTATATTAGTAATAAAGAGGCTTAAAAACATATGTAGGTGAAATTCAAGCCATACAACTTCCTTTAAAAAAAAATCCCTCTTAATTTTCAAACTGATAAGAACTGAAGAAACTTTAGATAGGTCCATCAATATTATCATGCAATAAGTACATGTAGGAGGGTATGTACTAATTTTGCTGAATCAGAAACCAGCAATTGCCTCAGATTTGTCATAGTACAACCAGATTTTTCTGACAGCAGCTAAATAAATTGTCATCTTAATATTTTACCAGCTTTCATTATATGTTGATCTATAAATTTGGAATTAATCAAAACTGCCTTATAGATGTCAGCTGCAGTTTATTGTATTAGAGTAGAATGTTTGCATTAAGTCATTTAGCATTTCATTTTTACTCTGTGCAGGATACAGCTGGACAAGAGAGGTACCGGACCATCACAACTGCTTATTACAGAGGTGCAATGGGCTTTATTTTGATGTATGATATTACCAGCGAAGGTTCCTTTAATGCTGTACAGGATTGGTATGTTGGCAGTTTTCATTTCCTTATTAATAATGAAAATTTCTCAAAGGGGGAGAGTTTGTAGACTTTTTTCATGGACAAAGCTTTGCACTGACTTTACTGTATCTATCAATAAAGCTAGCCTGTATATAGCCTGTATATAAAGTACCATTAGAGATCCTAAGGCTATGGATACCTTCACATAAATTATATATACTCATATCTATACTAACTATAGAGTTTATTATCACAATAGCCTTTGATATTCAGTCTGTCCAAGTAATCACCCAAGCTATTCTTAAAAGCATTAACAGAATCATCCATCACAACATCACCCGGCAGTGCATTCCACAACCTCACTGACCTTACCGTAAAGAACCACCTACGTTGCTTCAAATGAAAGTTCTTTTCTTCTAGTCTGAAGGGGTCGCCTCTGGTACGGTGATCTTCTTTATGGGTAAAAAGGTCCCCTGATATTTGTCTATAATGTCCTCTAATGTACTTGTAAAGTTTAATCATTTAATTTTTCCAGAGAAAACAATCCCAACCATGACAGTCTACCCTCATAATTGACAGTCTTCCATCCCACTAACCAGTTTAGTTGCACGTCTGTTCACTCTCTCCAGCTCATTTATATCCCTCTTAAAGGGATTCTGTCATGGGAAAAAAATATTTTTTCAAAATGAATCAGTTAATAGTGCTGCTCCAGCAGAATTCTGCACTGAAATCCATTTCTCAAAAGAGCAAACAGATTTTTTTATATTCAATTTTGAAATTTGACATGGGGCTAGACATTTTGTCAATTTCCCAGCTGCCCCAAGTCATGTAAAAAATCTGTTTGCTCTTTTGAGAAATGGATTTCAGTGCAGAATTCTGCTGGAGCAGCACTATTAACTGATTCATTTTGAAAAAAAATTTTTTCCCATGACAGTATCCCTTTAAGGACTGGAGTCCAAAACTGCACTGCATACTCCAGATGAGGCCTTACCAGGGACCTATAAAGAGCCATAATTATGTTTTCATCCCTTGAGTTAATGCCCTTTTTTATGTAAGACAGAACTTTATTTGCTTTAGTAGCCACAGAATGACACTACCCAGAATTAGACAACTTGTTATCTACAAAAGCCCCTAGATCCTTCTGATTTAAGGAAAATCCCAACACACTGCCATTTAGTGTATAACTTGCATTTATATTATTTTTGCCATAGCGCATAACCTTGCATTTATCAACATTGAATCTCATTTTCCAGTTTGCTGCCGAGTTTTCCAACTTAGACAAATCACTCTGCAAAGTGGCAGCATCTTGTATGGAATTTATAGTTCTGCACAATTAATTAGTATCATCTGCAAAAATCTAAACTTTTAATGCCCATCTCCAGGTCATTAATAAACAAGTTAGCAAATAACATGTACATCAGATAGAAAGCTGTACTGTAGTTTAACTATTCATTGATAGTTCATTGATGATTCTCTTGCATTCAGGGTTTCCACCTAGCCAGTGTATTATGGCCTAACGATTATATCACTGCGGCTGGCACTGGTAATATAAAATTACATATTCTTAATCCCCCAGCTTTCTCTCCTGCCTATCCATGCTCCTATATTACCCTAACAAATGCTTTAAACGCATCCAGCTCTCCCAGACCCAATATACCTGCCTCAATCCATCCAATCCCATCAATGTTGCATTACAGCCCCATTCCAGATGTTACAGTTCTGCCACTACATGTTTAGACCAGTGAAAGGCATTAAAAACACTTACAGTCATTGGTCTGCAGAAAAAAATTGTTATTGAGAAGTATTGCTTTAAAAATAAGATTATAATATCATCAGAAAACAGCTCCCATCATCATTTAAACCCTAATAATCCCTAATGTTGGGAATTGCAGTCTTGCAACATTTGAGTAAGTATAGTTGGGTATTTGGTGCAGTCGCCCTGTGCCTACTGCAACGGTGGCCAAGTACCGCAACTGCTCTCACATATCTTTGCAAATCGGTAAGGAGAATTTTTTGACCAATTCAGGTTAAAAGATGGCAATAAGAGTACATGAGAAGATGTAAAATCTAAAATAACATTTTGCCTAATAGAGAATGCAGTATACCTCAACACCTCAAGCTTAAATATGATTCTTTCATTGGTCAAAATTATATTTTTGAGTTTTTAGGTATTTTTTATCTAAATTTTGCACTTTTGGGATTGACTCCCCTGTATTGTTCACACATGTAACGCCTCTATTGCTAACACCCTAAAGCCATTTACTATTCACACCTGAGACCCAGACAGAAACTGCTAACATTGTTCACCTGTTCACACCTTATTCAAAATGCTAATAGGGCACCAGCACTGTGTCACTGTATGTAGCCAGTATGAACTGTCCATCTTAGAGTCCTGATAGGTTTCCCTGTCTCTGGCTGTGTTCTGCCTTTCCTATGCTATGCTGTGTGTGTCATACTCTGTCTATCCTATGCTTTCTGTGTGTGCCATACTCTGCTTACCCAGTGCTGCTTGTGTGTGCCATACTCTGCTTGCCCAGTGCTGCTTGTGTGTGCCATACTCTGCTTGCCCAGTGCTGCTTGTGTGTGCCATTGTCTGCTTGCCCAGTGCTGCTTGTGTGTGCGCCATTCTCTGCTTACACAGTGCTGCTTGCCCAGTGCTGCTTGTGTGTGCCATACTCTGCTTGCCCAGTGCTGCTTGTGTGTGCCATACTCTGCTTGCCCAGTGCTTCTTGTGTGTGTGCCATTCTCTGCTTACACAGTGCTGCTTGTGTGTGCCATTCTCTGCTTGCCCAGTGCTGCTTGTATGTGCCATACTCTGCTTGCCCAGTGTTACTTGTGTGTGCCATACTCTGCTTGCCCAGTGCTGCTTGTGTGTGCCATTCTCTGCTTGCCCAGTGCTGCTTGTGTGTGCCATTCTCTGCTTGCCCAGTGCTGCTTGTGTGCCATACTCTGCTTGCCCAGTGCTTCTTGTGTGTGCCATTCTCTGCTTGCCAGGTGCTGCTTGTTTGTGCCATACTCTGCTTGCCCATAGCTTTTTGTGTGTGCCATACTGTGCTTCCCCAGTGCTGCTTGTATGTGCCATTCTCTTCTTGACCTATGCTACATGTGGGATGTAAGCCTGGTATGGCTTTGTTCTTGGGGGTATGTTAGCATTTGAAATTGTTTTTAGGGGCCCCGTTAATGTGGATATGATCTTAAAAGTTCTTGTGGTAACGTGGGTGTGGTTTACAGTGTATGTGGTTAAAAGGGTTGGGGTCAACACTGACTTCCATTATCGGCCCTCAGTACACAGAGGTTGGACAGCACTGCTCTAGAGTGAAATTCCGCCACTCTCCATTTATTTCTATGGGATTTTTAAAAGAGTATTTATCAATGTGTGGAAGTTCATCCTTTGATAAATACGCCTTTCAAAATCCCATAGAAATAAAGGGAGCGTGGTGGAATTTCACTCTTGTGGACTGTGGCGACCTACACTGTTTGCTAAATTTACCCCGTTGAACCACAGATGCTTGCAGTGAAGGAACAATAAATGAAGTAAATAACAAAGCATCTCTGAAGTAAAATCTCTGCAGGGAATAGCTGGTTATTTTGCATACCAGAGTAACTAAAAAGCTGTTGGAATGAAATTCAACTAGAATGATTGATTTATATCATACATTTTCTAACATGGAGCCTATTTGAAATGGTGCATTGTTCATGTATGTTTTTTTGATGAGATGCCACAAGCTCACTGTATTTAATGTATTTAGGATGTCATTGCCTCTCACTTTATCGTGTATTTAGTATGTGAGGAGAAGGTTACCACAACCATTTATCAGACAAGCGTGTTAACCCTTCTGTGACCACAACTTCAGCAGACATTAAATAGTCTGAAAAATAAAGTGCATGATATTGTAGTGTTCTATATGCAATAAAGTACAATATTATACACGTTATACAATTACATACAACTTTGAAATAAATATACTGTACATAAAACACTGAGCAGTCCCATTCAAATATTCAATTAAAGAACCTTAAGTGATGAACATTGAGCGGTAAAAGGCAAACTGCTACCTGTCATCAGACCACAGCATCATATTATCAGAAGCTGTGACAGGCAGACAGATACTTTAACCACTTCTGCTTTTCCCAGACATCAGAGGCAGTCATCTGCTCCCATCACCCATATACTCTCGCCCTTAGGACATTGAAAGGTGTGACACTTTGCTGTCTGCAGGAAATCACACTCCCTTTGGGCAACAAAGCACCTAAAATACCATTAAACTGAACACTGTGTGAGTCTCCGAGAGTAGGGTTGCCACTTCAGGCCAAATACATATTTAAGCATAAAAGCTTCACCAATGAAGTCACTCACTGAATTACATAGGTGGCCCAGGTGCTCCTGACCCAGGCCTTCAGCCCAAAGGAGCGGACAATCCATAACTAGATAAACAAAAAAGTTGGAGCAAGGCACTCTTAGATCAGACCAAAAAATGAATAAAATATGAACATTTTATTTATATATGCAACTCTTGTCTAACGCGTTTCGTGTCACTAGGACACTTAGTCATAGGCTAGCCTATGTAAGTAAGTGTCAAGGCCCGAAGGCGCAGTTTGGAGTGTGAATCAAGGAGGAAGCGGTATAGGAGGAACACAGTTCGCGGTACAGAAGGATTAGGCAGAAGAATCGTCAGTTCAGGCAAAGGTCCGTTCATGCGGCAAGATATCGTGGTCAGGATTCAGGCATGGGTCAAGGATCGGAAATACACCCAAAGAACACACCCAGGAACTCTTAAGTAGAAGAACCTATAATCGGGCAAAGATTCAGGCCTCTGACGTCCTTTTATGCGACTTTTCGCACCATAACGTGCGTGATGATGTCACTCACTGACGTTGCGCGCTGACGCTACATGTTTAGACGCTGTCATTATTACACTGGCGTAATAACACTGCGCCGGAATGGCACGCTGGCGTCCAGCGACCTATGTGACTCCCCTGGGCGCCGCCAACTTGGGGCAAACACCGAAAGCGTAGGGAGCGCCAGCGAGCACTCCTTACAGTAAGTGCCTGTGGCATCATGTGCAAAATTTAACCCATCATAAGGCTGAATACCAGCGACATTCAATACATAAATAGCTTCTTGTGTCTCATAAATATCTAAAATTTTGTGTTGGTGTATACATTATTTAAAAAAGCTGATACCTGTGCTTGTTTTTGTGCTTATTTTTTTAAAAAAATTCTAAAAACAAACATAACCATATTCCACATAACATATTGCAGATATTATTAACCTATAGCCCAGCTAACTCCTTTTTCCTCTGATACCTTTTATACTGTTTCAAAATCTTAAAAGGATACATATTGAAACATATTGTAAATTACTATTACATTTCAAATCCTAAACTGATTAGCTATAAATGGACTTAATCTCTCCTATTAAATTTAACTAATTCTGTTGTTTCGACCAACAGTTCACTGAGGGACATCACCTACTGTTTAAAAGCAATTTAATTGGAGTGTAGTGTTCACACTCCTTGGGGCCCACATCCCAGTTCATATGTCCAGTATGCCTCCTTCCGTAATAACATTTGATCTACATCTCCACCCCTATGTGCAGTTTTTACATACATTTAAAAGAAGAAATATGATGTCTTGCTTTTATCCAATGTTGTGCAATAGGCTGTTTTGATATATCCTGTTTCACCTTCTTTTTATCATAATCAGGATCCAATGCGGGTGGTATTGTTGAGTGGTGCATACTAATCCTGTTAGGTTATGTAGTGGTCTTGTCACAATATAGCAAACCACAAGGGCATTTTATGATATACACCACATTTTGTGAACGGCATGTTAGCCTATGTTTAATTTGGTGCGATTTCCCGTTATGTGGATGAAAACATTTGTCCCCCTAGGGTATTGCACATAACGCAATTGTCACATTTAAACACTCCACATTTCAATGTGCCCTCTCCAGTTGATTGAATATGTTTACTTGCCGGATCCGCTGGTGTAAGTAGCTCCCTCACATTCCTGTTGCGCTTAAATTCAAATCTCATCTTCTTTTTTTTACCAATTTCGACATATCCGAATCCGTGCTCAGCAAAGGCCAAAACTGCAAAAGAGACTTTTTAATAGTATTAAAAGTTAATATATATATATATATATATATATATATATATATATATATATATATATATATATATATATATATATATATATATATATCCAAGAGACTTGGGAAAATGACAAGAGAGCTGAGAGCTCTGTGTTTGGAGGTCTAGCAAAAGATCTGGCAGAAATGTTAAGGTGCAAATGTTTATTTTATGCTACTATCTATAACCAAACTGTAATTTCACTCTCTTATTCTTTTTCAGGGCCACCCAGATTAAAACATACTCCTGGGACAACGCACAGGTCATTTTGGTGGGAAATAAATGTGACATGGAAGAGGAAAGGATTATCGCTCCAGAAAAAGGAAAGCACCTTGCTGATCATCTGGGTATGTGTTATACAATAGCTCCACCTGCTGGTCAGTTGCAGAGAGAGGTTACACAGAGATTAAACATAGTACAGGTGTGGGAGATGTTATCCAGAAGGCTCGGGACCTGGGGATTTCCAGATAACAGATCTTTCCGTAATTTGGATCATCATACCTTAACTCTACTAGGAAATCATTTAAACATTAAATAAACCAAATAGGCTGGTTTTGCTTCAAATAAGGATTAATTATATCTTAGTTTGGATTAAGTACAAGGTACTGTTTTATTATTAAAGAGAATGTTTTTTTTTTAAAAAAATTGATTATTTTATTATAATGCAGTCTATCTAATACTGGGTTTCCGGATAGCAGATCACATACCTGTATAAAAAATGAGCAAAATGGCCAATGTTTTTGTCAAATAAACAGATTCCTAAATAGGGACTGGAGGTGTAATTATAGGGATTCAGTACTGCTAATAGGAAAGAATAAAACATTTATGTTTTAGGGCATTGTTTTTAGGATGTAAAGAAATAACTGAGGTCTTCAAATCACTATGAGGGTGGGACCTTCAACATGCTCAATAATTACACATGCATGTATAAGGGTGTCATTAGATGTGGGAAAACATTGGCTTTGACTGCATTTTTAAGCATGGGTGGGTACAAAGATGGGCAGCTGTGTAAATATCTTTATTCAGAAAAAAATTGCAATCGGTTTTGGGTTTCACTACTTGGAAACGCACTAGTTATTTGTAACTGGGGAAATGCAAGGGAGTGGTAGGACACTCTTCCATAATGTCAAATGCACAGGCTTGCTATGTTAATCTACTGTGCATGCAGTCACTACAAGACAGCTGCAATAGATCCCTGGAAAATCCTTGGAAATGGAAGTGAGTTTAGCCATTATATTCACAGGGGGGCAGGCCTGCACTAAGATTCAAAAGAGACCCAGGCATTTCAAGTACACTGAGGCCCAAACAGTTCCCTAAAGGCCCAATAAATAGTGTCTGTTTATAACATCTTACAGCAGCCAGAATGCCAGTCCCAGCCTGCTAGTAGATAGCACTTTCTTTGCCCTTTAAGTTTACCCAAGTAATTGTTGTTATCAGCAGGTTCATAGGCACCTCCTGTACTTGGTATAGCATGTGTGTGATTGCCTAGGTCGATCATTCTTCCTTTTAACTAACTTCCCAGCAGGGGCGATAGTGGCCCCTCCGCTGCCTGAGGCAGCAGCAGCTGCTGCCCCCCCCCCTCCCCTGGAAATTCGCTCTTAAAGTACCAGGAGCAGCATTTTTGCTGCCCCTGGTACCTAGTGGGGCGCTGCCGCCTGAGGCGACAGCCTCAACTCGCCTCATTGGCGAAGCACCCCTGCTTCCCAGCACCTGTATTTAATTTAAGAGGTGGTGCAGATTTCAACTAAAGCCGCTATCCTATTATTTAATAGATGCCATCTGTTGAAAATATTTCACATCCGCTTGCTGTGGGCTATAGCTGTCATTATTCGCAGTGAGACAAGTCCTCATTACAATTTAGTTGCAAGTGACATGAAATGTATGATCCACCTGCTTGTCATTATCATCTTTCCATCATAAAGCAGTTCAAATTAGAATTAGATGACAAAGGCAGCTAATGATTTTGTCAAACACAGAGAATGTACACAGTCAGCTGAATTATAGGATTCCTCTCTGCTTCAAGTCCCAGCTGATTATGTGCATTGTAAATGTTCTCTATAGAAAATTCCCCTAGTCATCAGTCTACATTGTAACACACAGGAGAGGCTTTACACCGGTATCTGCAGCATGAGCACCCAAATCTAGGCTATACAATCCCTATTGTGCACTGCAGAGGTGGAATATAGCGATTACACTTGGTACATGTGAGGAACAAGCCGCACCTTTATCAACATTACTGAGACAAATCTGTTATAAGCAGAACCAGTACACCATGTAGAGGAATGAAAGAATTAAAGGGACACAGTCACTGAATATTTGTAATAACCATATCCTTGAATTATTCCATCTTGCAAAATGGAACTTCTTCAAAAGTCCCCAGCCTTCAATTAAACTAACTCTCTTGTCAACTCACACTGTTAAAAAAGTACAGTACCTTAGAGAATATTTCTTCCCTATACTTCTGCATCCAATAAATGCACCAGGGGTATGACCCCGGTTTAACTCGCTGTGTGTGCTAGCCTGTTTTGCTTTACTACTTGAAGGGTAGTACTGAAGGGCCTGAGTGTGCACGTGACCTCTCTGTACCGGACAGTCAATATTCATTGGGCTTGTGGGCCTTTGTGTACTGAAATGCCACGGAGTTTTATGAATCTCAGTCCAGACCTGGCAGTGAGGGTTGACCGATGATGGAAGGGCCATGGAAGTCAGGTACACTGGTGGGCCCATGGGTCTCCAGTCAGACACTGGGTGCCTTACTTGTAGGTCAGTGCTAAGGGAAAGTGCCTGCATTTCCCATTACTCTTTGAACGAGATAGACACTTGGATGGAGGTGACTTATATGCACAAAAATAGTGAACATATAGCCAATAGTAATGGAAATGGAGCAGTAGGTGCCTTGCATTATTATGTTCTGTCAAGTTGTGCCTCCCCCAAGAAAGAGGGAGTAGAAAGAAAGCACATATAAAGTTTTGTATGTATATAAAGTGTTGTTTGGATGAGCCTGTCCACTCATTTGGCAGGGTCACCAAAACGAGTGGATCTTTTCTGATATGACACCCTGAGGTGCATCATTTTTAGCTGATCTGATGGTTTGGACCTCGGTTAAAATTATTGGATGACAACAATGGCAATGTAGGGCACCTGGGTGGGGTCAGATTTAACAAACCAATGTGGTCCTCACCCAATGGGATTTGTAACCCTGCCCACTCAATATGTGGCCAATTTTTGGTAGGCAACATAGTCAACAAGAGTCCGCTGCCTCTTCAAATTGGCAGCCATCTTCTCCCATGCGGTCTTCTTCCTAGATTGCCTGGCGTTTGGCGGTGCATGCGCAGTAGGAGGCATTTGCCCGTTCAGCTCTGCTGCGCATGCACCGAAAGTCACAAAGTTTTCAGATTTCTTTTTTTGGAAACGTTGTGACTTTCGGTGCATGCGCAGTAGAGCTGAACCAGCAAATGCCTTCTACTGCGCATGCATTTTTGGGGAATAGTAAAAACGACCCCATGCTAAAACAAAAGCAATACGTAACACCATAACAAATTAGGATCTTTTGACATAAAGGGCATTCGATTAGCAAGTGAGGATGCTTTTCCATAAAATCGTTGAGTTATACAAAGTTTCTCAAAAAAAGATTGTTTCAGACAAAGACTATGGGCAGTGGGATCAAGTAAGCTGTGATAGGTGTTGCAATTGATAATGACCATGTGAAATATATATGAACCATAACAGAAGTACTATCAATGTATGCCTGCAGTGCAGCACAACATGTTTATCTGTAGATTCAAGCTGATATTTAATGAACTTGTCGCGTACCAAAAGAAATACAAGCCAAAGCTATATCTGTGACGCATTTCAAGAGAATTTGCAGAAATCGCACTGGTGCAAATAATCCTCTGCTATTGAATTAGCCATATGGGAAAATGCAAGCACTGGCATATTTGCCATGTAAAAAGTCCACAAGATTCAAAACCAAGTCAAAATGTGACTGCAGCTGGAATTATGCAGCTCATTTTTCCATTCCGATAGGGGTAATTTGAAAGGGTCAACAAATCACCATGTTTTTTGCATTTTTCCACTCTACACCTGGGGCATAGGACTTTTATCTGCATACAGGGCTGGGGTGTAGGACTTGTACTTCCCTGAATACAGTGTTAGAAAGTGTTCCCTCTCCAACCCCATACCCACATGACCCATCCAGACCTTGTCAGCAGCTTATTCACCTTGCATGGAGTCTGTGCCTGACTGAAATAGTTTTTCAGTTTCTCCGAAATAATTAGATATGTGCATTGTAGTAAGCATTCAATGATGTGGAAGGGCTACTGAGCATGTGCAATGATGCCGCATTCAGTGATTTCACTAGGTATGACTGATAAAGATGATATCCAAGTTGATGGCTCTGTGTAGTAGTACCAGGTGGGTGCATAATTGCCACCCTGTTTTTGTGTGCTGAAGGTACTTGGCCCAGCTCTGGTTTAACATCTATAACTCGTTCACCTTGTTTGTCAATAGCTGTACAAAAAAACATATTAGTCTTTCATACACTCAGTAATAAATCCCTATAGGCACAATTAATACATGAAAAAATAGTAGATAATGCGGTTTAGTCAGTTTATTGAAACTTTGCATTTCAGAATATATAATGGAAGTTGGCTAGTAGGGCTCTAACGCATGGGCATTTTTTACATGTATACTGAGCATGACAAAATGCATATATACTGTATATTGCATTTAAACGCATTTTTTACGTGCGTTTTTTTTTCCGTTCCAAATGCAACCCTCTGTTCCACCGATAGCTGAACCAGTGTCAAGTGCAAGAAAATGCAACACTCTGCCTCTAAAAAAACACATTGAAACACAAATGGAGTAAACGCAATTCAGAATGCAGTATATAAATGAATCAATTAGCGAATGCTTTTATTTGCACTCAAACCTGCATTTAAACGCACAATGTAAATGCAGTCTTTATGCTGAGGTATTTATCCACCTTCACTTCACGAGAAGATATTGTTCAGAGCTTCAGATTTCTTAACCTCTCTACCCTGATCTAACTTTGTAATCTGGAATTGGCTAAGGATTCATTATTCACCTCAATTAATAACAATTGTCTGCTGAAGCAAACATTTTTCTGTTAGCATACCTCCCAACTGTATGTTTTCTGCGAGTCCCGATTTTGACAGCTCAGCCTGCAGTCGTGGGTTTGTCCCGAGTTTCTTTTTGCTCCAGGCCAGAAAGAGATACAAACTTTCTGAAACTTAATTAATATGAGTTTATTTTGCAGAGAGCCCAGAACACTGAGCAGCTGCAATTTAATACATTTGTAACAATTTATGATGAGCAAAAGTACAATTGTAACTATTTAAGATAAGTAAGTCTCTTGGGAGACCCACAACTTAAAGGGCAATTTCACTTTCATTAGCAAAACTGCTATAACACATAAAACATTGCCCTAAACTCCCAGAAATGTTACATAGTTACATAGTTAAATTGGGTTGAAAAAAGACAAAGTCCATCAAGTTCAACCCCTCCAAATGAAAACCCAGCATCCATACATACATAACACCCCTCTACTTTTAATTAAATTCTATATACCCATACTAACTATAGAGCTTAGTATCACAATAGCCTTTGATATTATGTCTGTCCAAAAAATCATCCAAGCCATTCTTAAAGGCATTAACTGAATCAGCCATCACAACATCACCCGGCAGTGCATTCCACAACCTCACTGTCCTGACTGTGAAGAACCCCCTACGTTGCTTCAAATGAAAGTTCTTTTCTTCTAGTCTAAACGGGTGGCCTCTGGTACGGTGATCCACTTTATGGGTAAAAAGGTCCCCTGCCATTTGTCTATAATGTCCTCTAATGTAATTGTAAAGTGTAATCATGTCCCCTCGCAAGCGCCTTTTTTCCAGAGAAAACAACCCCAACCTTGACAGTCTACCCTCATAATTTAAGTCTTCCGTCCCTCTAACCAATTTAGTTGCACGTCTCTGCACTCTCTCCAGCTCATTTATATCCCTCTTAAGGACTGGATTCCAAAACTGCACTGCATACTCCAGATGAGGCCTTACCAGGGACCTATAAAGAGGCATAATTATGTTTTCATCCCTTGAGTTAATGCCCTTTTTTATGCAAGACAGAACTTTATTTGCTTTAGTAGCCACAGAATGACACTGCCCAGAATTAGACAACGTGTTATCTACAAAGACCCCTAGATCCTTCTCATTTAAGGAAACTCCCAATACACTGCCATTTAGTGTATAACTTGCATTTATATTATTTTTGCCAAAGTGCATAACCTTGCATTTATCAACATTGAACCTCATTTTCCAGTTTTCTGCCCAGTTTTCCAGTTTAGACAAATCACTCTGCAAAGTGGCAGCATCCTGCATGGAACCTATAGTTCTGCACAATTTAGTATCATCTGCAAAAATAGAAACAGTACTTTCAATGCCCACCTCCAGGTCATTAATAAACAAGTTTATTTGAAAGTTCATAACCAGCCACATTTTGTAAAATGGACATGCAAATTAGGGGTGTGGTCATACAATGGCTGTTCAATACATTTTGCCACACTGCAAATTCTCCACACTGCACTTGGAGAATTTTGGTCAATACAAAATTCTCCAAATGTGACCCCTAATTTAGATATTCAGATTTGTTTTTGGGTGGGGGGGGGGGGAAATAGCACCAACTGTAAATGCTAATTTGTCAAGTTGCAGGCTTGGATAAATGATTAGAATCCAGAATCCAAATATTGTATAATTGCTGGTATTGGGTCAAATCTCAAACCAAAAACCTATATTTGGTTTATCCATAATTAAAGAAATCATGGATGGACACAAAATCTAAACATCATGGGGGCTCAATTTTGAGTCCTGGCCTAACTCAGAGCTATCCTTCAGCTTATAAAAAAACCTTTAGTGTTTTGTGAAAGATCTTTTTTGCTGTATGTCTGCTCATAACCCATTAAAGGGTTGTTCTAGGCAGCTATTGTGCCTGATTATTTGTTGGTCTCATTGACAGGTGTTGAAGTGTATTGTGTGTAAGTACAGTAACTATGGGGTTAGTCAAGTTAAATATTAGTCCAGCAGAAAGTGCAGTGATCAGTGAAAAAGCACAGTGTCCTAAACTTCAATGTCCTGGTGAAGCTCATATCCACAGAAATGAAGTTGATGATTACAAAGAGATATTATTCATGCTTTTGAAAAGGCTGTTTCATAATTTTGTTCTGAAATTCAGTCCCATCTACCTTCTTGTATATTTCTGGTATGGCGCTATCATCTTTGCATATGAACTCAAATATTTGCTCATAGAAGGCGCCTGATCTGTTATGAAGTCAAACACCCCAGGGATATTTTGATAGAACATCTATTATGGTTAAAATATATTTCACATGATCATTATCATTTGCAAAACTTATTATAAATACATGATTTCTCTACAGTTGGGAGTCTATGTGCAAGATGTAAAAAAAACAGGAAATATTAAACAGTTCTGTTTCAATAATATCATATTTTCCAGAGATGGAGTTTGTCCTGTGCTATTCTATAGGGAGTCATAAGGAGGAGAAGGCAACAAACTGTCCATTATAATTTAATATTACCACTGAAAATATAAGAACTACAACTTTGACAATTTATCACCCACTAATTATAAACTGTAACCAGTTTTTTCTAAGTTTTCCAAGCAAGGGGATAAAGGGATCATGGTACTTTATAGACTTTTGTAGACTTTGTACACTGCTTTTAAATTATCAAGGGTCAGCTCACTGCACTATTATGTCTAGTTAGGTATTTAATATAAAACTGATCTTGATCCTCTCTTTACACTCATGGATTAGAATTTACCATTTAGCTAAAGAAAATATTTTATGTCTTAGAAAATCCTCAATATCCTAAAGCCTTATAAAACAGAGTGAGTAGTGCCAGGTGAGTTTGCATCGGCTGGGCTGTTTTGTAGGCGTGGGTCCATATTGGTAATCTGGTGCACATGGCGGTCTTCTTCCTAGATCGGCGCAAGTCCTGTCCACGGAGTTCACAGGCACCATCTTCTCCCGTGTGGTCTTCTTCCTAGATTGCCCGGCGTTTGGCGGTGCATGCGCAGTAGGAGGCATTTGCCGGTTCAGCTCTGCTGCGCATGCGCTGAAAATCACAAAGTTTTACGATTTCTTTTTTTGGAAACGTTGTGACTTTCGGCGCATGCGCAGTAGAGCTGAGCCAGCAAATGCCTTCTACTGCGCATGCATTTTTGGGGAATGGTAAAAACAACCCCATGCTAAAACAAAAGCAATACGTAACTCCATAACAAATTAAGATCTTTTGCCATAAAGGGCATTGGATTAGCCAGGTGAGTTTGCATCGGCTGGGCTGTTTTGTAGGCGTGGGTCCATATTGGTAATCCGGTGCATATGGCCCACTGCAGGAAAATTTGGTAAATGTGTAATATCAACCCTGGCTTTGCTGGCTGGGATGATGAAATGCCGGACATGTGGCAAACCTAGTGGGATGGGCGAATTTGACCCATTTTCGCCACTGGCGAAATGTCGCCGACACTCTTTAAAGTCTATGGGTGTCAAAAAATTTGACGCACAGTGAATTTTTTTTGACACACATTTTGCCATGCAAGTCTATGAGCATCATTTCCACGGCAAGTCACCTACCCCATAGCTTGCTTTCAGCACTGATCATATGCCATTATCTCCATAACCTTCCTTAATTTTAATGTCTTCACCATATATGCGCCCTTCTGCAAATCTCTTTCCCCTGTTTTACATCCAAGTTCTTCAGGTTATTTTCCATCACCACAACCCCAGAGGCTAGGATTGCCACCTGGCTGTTATTTTACTGGCCTGGCCGGTAAAAACGATGGTTGATCCCAATGTTATTAATAGGGGAAAAAAGATAAATATATAGGAAGGCCGGTATTTTTTTTCCAGAAAAGGTGGCAACCCTACCTGAGGCAAAGAAGCTGGGCATGCAATATATGATAGACAGCTCAGATTTTAAATACATTTCTAACAGGTATGGATGTTTTAATTTAAAAAAATATAGTTTTGTGTTTAATTTGGGCATTTATTATACAGCTTTTTATGTGTGGTTGACAGGCCCCTTTTTATGAAAATGTTGCTATTGTTCTAGTTATTACTAAATGCTATCAAACACAGTGCCTGTCTGTCTGTATTTTCTGAAATTCTCTGGTTCTGGTTAAAACTCTATAGCAAAAGCCAACCATATATGTTAAACAATAAAACAATACACTGTTATGAAGAAATACATATTTAGTTTTCTAAATACAACTCTCATCTTAAGATGTTTCTCGCCTTCCATTCTATTTTTTATTTGTTTTTTATTTATTTATTGCAGGCTTTCAGTTCTTTGAAGCTAGTGCTAAGGAGAACATTCAGGTGAAGCAAGTGTTTGAGCGCCTGGTGGACATAATCTGTGACAAAATGTCAGAAAGCCTGGATACAGATCATCCTCCAGGAGGGAAAAACTTGCGTTTTACAGACACTGCTCCACCCGTACATCAGAAGTGTTCTTGCTGATCTGGGACCACATACCCCACATACAAAGTTACAGTTGTGGCAAATGACTGACAGTACCAGATTTGGTTAGATACACTCAGCCTTCTTTTGGGCGTAGTTGTCGATGAACCAGTTGTTACTATATATAGCTTCTTCCAATGCATCCCACTTTATTAGTACTTGGATTTTAGATAAGGGAGGGCTAGAAATAGTTTTTAAACATAAAATATCTTCCAGGTTAAACTTGTACTTTCCATGGCAAGGAGCCTAAAACATATTAAGGGGAATGCCATATTTCCCCAGGCAAGTCTACTTCTGCTAAACAAATACTGGGTCTCAGCAGCACTGACTTTGCTTTGTGTGCGAAGAGCTTGCTTGTTTTTCTTCTTAACCCCTGCTTAGTTTAGGCTACATAATACCCTACCGTGAAGAGTCAGTAAAAAATTGGTGTGATCACTTTTTACACCATTTTTTACAGCACAGCTTCTTTGCTGTTTGAATGGATATTCGGTGGGTTAGGACAGGTCTGACAGTGTTGGCAGTAAAAACAATTTGCATGTTTATAAATAGAGTTTAACTAGTTTTAATGGATAATTACTGTAATTATGATTTATATAATACTGGGTGTCCGAAATACAACTGCATTTTAAAACTCTGAAAATGAATATGGCCTGAAATGTCTTATATAATATATTTAGCTTAATGCACTAACTTAAATGATCAGCATCTCAATAACAGTAATGTTTCAGTGCACAGGATCTTCACATCTTGGATTTTGTTAGGAGTCAGTGACACTGCACATGCTCAGTGTGCTCTGGGGAGCTGTTGAGGCTATACTTAGGGGTTGTCAGAAATCATCAAGCAAAAAATAGGTTTCCCTCACATAAACTGTCATAGAAACTGATAATGCAGAGCTGATTGTTAAATTCTGATGCAAATTACAGTTGCTTCTGATCTGCTGTGTAATGAGAACCTGAATTAATTACTAATCAGCCTTGTATCATTATTTTTATATTTACATTATATTTTGAGTTGGTCCCTAAGTTCAGATAACGGACAAGTGGCATTGAGCATGTGCTGGGAATTAATAGAAAAGAAGATGGGGAGCTACTGGGGGCATATTTGGAGGCACCAATCTTCACTTCTAATGGGGTTGTGGTACACGGTCTACGGCTGGACACAATGTGCAACATCTTTCTTCTTTAGTTAAGCTTTAGTTCTCCTTTAAAAGGAGGACAAAAAGACTGGGCTGCCAAGACACAGGGAAAAAGTCAGGTGGGTCCCGTGGCACAGCTGACCCAGGCCCACTCCCCCAAGTCAGTACACGTGGGCACTGGCCCTCATCCCCCCGCCCCGATTGTGGCTGCAAGTAGGAAGTGTGGTTCATGTTGTGCAGGGAGGGGTGAGGTGGCTGGTACCATAGGGAGGAGCTTCAGCTAACAACCGGGGTGGGGGGCCCCCCGGACACCCCAGTCCAACACTGAATATAATTGCTTACCCTGGGCCAGTGCTTCTGTTCCGTAAAAACGGCACCAGCCCAGGGCATTTCTGCAGAAGATCCTAACTGCTATTTTCTTCAGCCCCTTCCTCTTCTTTTAGGCCCAATCCGGACAGACACATGCGCAGTAGAGTGAAAACTGAACTTAAATATTAAAAGCTGGCTATTTTGCTTTACTGCACATGCATCTGCCTGGGGGAAAAATAGAGGAGGAAGAAAGATCAGTCCTAATCATCTTCTAAAGAAATACCCCAGGCCAATGCTCCTGGGCTGGTGCAGGAACACCAGCCCAGGGTATCAGGTAAGTTATTTATAATCACTGAGGGTGTCTAAAGGTGGCCATACACAATAAGATCTGCTTGTTTGGCTACTAGGATCTTTCCCCAAATGCCCACCAAGGCAGGGCAATATTGGGTTATTATAGTGAAGGAATTGGGCGCCGACTGAACACATAGAAAAATCAAACCTCCCTGATAGTTATCTGGACAATTTTTGGCCTGAGTTTGATCAGGGAGACCCGTCGGAAGCCCCTATACACAGGCAGATAAGCTGCCGAATCAGTCTAAAGGACCGATATCAACAGCTTTAATCTGCCTGTGTATGACCCCCTTTACATTTGGCACCTCCAGAGATTTTAACTTTAGTTCTCCTTTAACTACACAATTTATTTGACAACTTTTTAAATGATTTTTACTGTTTAAATGATTTATAGTAGCCATCCATTATATTGGGGGTCCAAGGTCCCAAGCATTCTGGATAACAGATTCCATACCGCTACTGCAGCCTGTTGACTTGATCTAGTTTTGGGTCCCCAAATATAGGTTAAAATCTCCTGCGTTACTTTACTTATAAAGCATCACATAATTTTCATAGTATCCGGAAGTGATGCTGCTGGTTTTGGTCCTTGCCATGGATAAATTGTATGTTTGTTTATTTTGACACATGAATTATATCATTTAGACAGTTTTATTACACCTGCCATTCCAATATCCACATGTGCTACCATTTTTAAGGATTTGGTACAGTTCAGTAATGGAAGGTGAATGCAGCCATGTATAGTACCTATAGGAAACAAGTGACTAGATATTTTACATATGTGTGCCTGTGAATAAGTCCTGGCTTTAAAATGTGTTATTAACAAATATCACAAAAGATGAGTATATTCCATATATTTACTGTATATGTAACATTTGCAGACAAAAATTATGAATTTGTGTCTGTTTTAGTTCCTTTAACTTATATGCTTCTAATTTGAAGCTAAAGTGCATTGGAATATTAGTTAATGGGAAAAAACACTAGTGTCTGTAATCTATTAAATATCGGTTGTTCGAGGTTGAATGCTGCAAATTAATAAATCAAGGTTTTTTTTAATTTTCTTTTAAAATCTTTTTATTCATGTTCATATTCATTGATTCATGGATATAGCAACCACAAGATTGAAATCTCCCAACATTCTAAATTTGATTTGAATCAAATCCCCCAATCCACCAGAACACACCCAGATACACCAAGAGCCTGCCCAGTTAAACTCAGGTGTGACCCCAATCCACCTGTACTTTTTGGGATAATTTGATCCTGTTAGAGACAGAATGTATAATTTTAAGTTATGCATATATACAGTAGTTTGTATAAAATGTAAGATCCCAAGTCTTTAAGTTTCATAAATAATTCTGCATTTGGCATAACCCTCCTGGAATATTAACTGTATTAAGCTGTAGATATTTCTGCAAAGAGGAACATCTTTGGAAATTTTTTGCAATATTAATTATGAATATATTGAACAGTAACACCAATTGTTATCTTTTTTTCTTTTAAGCTTACAGTCAAAAGCCCATTCTACTTACTTTAGGTCAGGTAGGTATTGCAGATTCTAAACAAATTTATGCTAAAAATATATTAATTGTGCAGAACAATGTCATTAGCTTTCTTGAAAGCTAAATAAGAAATAATAACTACTCCACTTTTGGCTACCACATTAGTTACCAGGTTAAACATTTCCTCCACATGGTTTTGCTGCCTTGGAGCCTTCAACCTGTGAAATTACACTTTAAGTAATTCTACTATTAAAAGGGGTGGTTTCACTTTAAGTTAACTTGGTATGTTATAGAATGGCCAGTTCCAATCGACTTTTCAATTTTTTATAGTTTTTTAATCCTTTGCCATCTCTTAAAAGCTTTCAGTGGAGGTCACTGACCCCATCTAAAAACAAATGCTCTTTATATATATACTTTTTTTACACATCATTCTATTTAGACCCTGCCCTATTCATATTACAGTCTCCTATTCAAATCAATGGATGGTTGCTAAGATAATATGGCATTTTAGCAACCAAATTGCTGAAATTGCAAACTGGAAGCTGCTGAATAAAAAGCTAAATAACCCAGAAACCACAATTAAAAAAAATAATAGGTTTTTATGATATCGTAAAGTGTTTGTTCAAAATATGTTTTTCTACCATTGGGAACCACTACTTTGGTAAATAAATAAAACAGTAATCAATAAATATGAGTTCCATTTATACCCTCAGGTGTAACCTTCCAGACCTCTTGACCTGTTGACTTTTGCAGACTAATTTGGTGGGCTATACTTTAGCTTCCTCTGTACTAATGGGTGTTATTATGTAATAAAAGTTGCTAAGTTTGCCCAGGAGCAGTAACCCATAGTAACCAATCAGCAGGTAGCAGTAACTGGTCACCTGTTTAAAAGCAAACATCGTATTGGTTGCTATGGGTTACTGCTCCTGGGCAAACTTACTGACTTTTGGGCAAACTTAGTGACTTCTGTGTTTCTGCCTTAGTTTTTTTTTTCAGTTTCGTGTAGGTATTTGTGTCTTTAGCAGTATAGCCTTATAGCTATTTTATCATCAGCCTACTGGAAGTGTTTATATTTCACTAACAAGCTAATGGTATTTACCATGTGCCATTGACAGTTCACAGACAACTTTGCCATACACTGCCACTTTCCCATCATAATTGGACATTTGGATTAAACTACACAGGGTCTTAAAAAAAGGTTTTTGGGAACAGATGGAAAGCCATGGGATGAAGGAGAGTAGTGACACCTAACACATACTTTATAACTCAGCGGGATTCTGGGAAATAATGGTGAATTTTATCATCAATATGATGACAACTACTGGAGAATGTTCTACCTTACAGGATGTTTACAGATCAGCTTTAGTATTTGTTACCAAGGACAAATGGATATAGCGGAGAACCTTTCCACCAGTTATTTATTATTAGAAGAAGAAAGAAGGGAAATAACAAGCAACAGACAATGCAACAGAAAAAGGAACACTACTACTGATATCTGCATAGAGACATAATATTAAATACATGCATGTTGTATTATAGTTTCACAGTGTACAGTTACAGTTGTATATTTGTATTTTAGTCACTGTGTATAGTATTTATATTGATTACAGGTGCTGGTATTTATAGAAAACCTGACAGTCACAAAATAGACAATATCGCTCCCTCCATCCAATATTCAATTTCCCACAATGCCTTGCACACTTTTACAAAAATTGTATTCTAGACTGGAGAGAAGCTAATTCACTCTGCATTGTTTCAGTGTTACTTGTAGTCTTAACCAACAGTTCAGAAATTTCTTTCAACATTTTAATGTATTATATAAAGCTGAATATAATTAAAGTTACTTGATTTATAACCCCTTACTTACCTTCGAAGTTGCGCCAGCATTGGCTTCACCGCACTTCGCCAGGTCAAGTTTCACCAGGGAGCCTCTAATTCACTAAAATCTGAAGTTGCGCTCAGGGTGGCGAAAGGTAGCGAAGTTGCGCTAGCGTTAATTCGTCAAGCAAAGTTACGCTTGCGATGCCTAATTTGCATATGGCGCCAAGTTAAAGTACAATGGACGTATATGTAGCAGCAAGTACATTACAGTACACAAGCCTGGGAAAGCTTTATAGAATAAAATAGAGTTGTTATTTTGCCCTATACATGTGCCCACTGTAGAATTTAGGTGCCATATGTTAGGATCTTTTTCAGCCTATCACCCTTGAAAAAAGTAAAAGACGCCAGCATTTTTTTTAGGACTTAGAAAAAATGTCAACTTTTTTTGAAGCAAGCCCTATCTATTCTATTGCACTTTGCCTGGTCTGAGGTGGCGAAAGCAAGTCTGGCGCAAGAGGTAACGTTCAGTAAAATGCGAAAGTTAATGAATTAGAGTAGTTATGTTCCTTCGCCATAGCGCAACTTCACCTGGCGTAGTAGCGCTAGAGTAGGTCCACTTTGCTAGCGAATTTACGCCAGCACCCGTTAGTAAATGGGCGAAGTAACTGGCAAATTTGCGCTAGCCGCTTCACGCTTTAGTGAATTTGCCCAATAGGGGCATATTTATCAAGGGTCGAATTTCGAATTGAAAAAACGTAGAATAGACCATTTGATCGAATTCGATTAGAAATTTTTCCCAAAAAAACCCTTTGATTTTTAAAAGTCCACCAAATAGGTCATAGGAGGACCCCCATAGGCTAAAACAGCAATTCGCCAGGTTTTAGACGGCAAATGGTCGAGGTCAAATTTTTACAATGACAGTACATGATAAATTTCGATATTCGAATTTTTACCTTTTTTCAAATTCAGATCAAATTTGGACTATTCCCTAGTCAAAGTACACAAAAAATAGCTCGAAATTCAAATTTTTTTCATTCGACCTTTGATAAATCTGCCCCTTACTATTCTGCCTAGGTTGAGTTCATATAGTGCTTTATCACCAGCTGGGTTAATATATGATAAATTCACTGTACTGTATTGCAAACCTGTCTGTTATAATTGGTTCTAAATAGATTTTACTGTATATCTGGTCTGCTTAGTATAATTTGCAAAAACATTGCAGTGTTGCTTGTCTGAATGGTGGCAATGTATCCAAACAATATATTGCATTGTATTGCTGGCGTGTCTTAAATAGGAAACACAAAGCCCATCCCATCCATGGCAATGCTGAAAACTGCTGCTCTGTGTTGAAGAGTGCAATGTTTATTCTACATCTTGTCAATTTATGTCTTTTGGTGTGTGAACTGTTTCCTGGTGATGATTAAATGATACTGTTTAGAAAACAGCTTTCATTTTATTTATTTATTTATTTTTTAAATAACTTTGTCCTACATTACACACCCTCATCAACATACATACATACATACAAATTTGAGTAGGTACAGTTACTGAAAATGAATCCAGTGGCACTTCAAATAATTAAAGATACAGATGAAAACATGACTACAATCAATAGGAAGGCAACTACATTTTTTTCATATAAGGGTTGAAATGTGCAGATGTGGTTTAAAGTGTAAGGCGTGGTCTTTAGTACTTTCTGCAACTCGCGACGCACTGAACATATAGGGGTATATTTATCAGAGTGAAGCTAGAGATCACCACAGTCCTCTAGAGTGAAATTCCACCACTCTCCATTAATTTCTATAGGATTTATCAATTGGTAAATTTTTTGGGATTTTGAAAGGCGATAAATACGCCTTTCAAAATCCCATAGAAATGAATGGAGAGTGGTGGAATTTTACTCTAGCAGATGTACCCCACAAAGAGAGAGAGTAACATACATAGTAAGTAAGTTAGGTTAAAAAAAGATACAAGTCCATCAAGTTCAACATTTTAAGTCTATGTATAACCTGCCTACTGCTAGTTGATCCAGAGGAAGGCATAAAAACCCATTTGAAGCCTCAGAGGGGGAAAAATTCCTTCCTGACTCCAGGATGGCAATCAGACTAGTCCGTAGATCAACTTGTACTATGAGCTACCTTCCATAACCCTGTATTCCCTCACTTGCTAAAAAGCCATACAACCTCTTCTTAAAGCTATATAATGTATCAGCCTGTACAAGGAGAAAATTAATCTCCCTGTAAAAAAAAAAAAAAAAAAAAAGCCCTTCCGAATATTTAGAAGGAACCTGCTTTCTTCTAATCAGAATGGATGACCTGCGTCAGCAGTTAAAGCGAGATTATTTTATGATCCCCTTATATATTTATACATAGTTATCACCCCTTAAGCGCCTCTTCTCCAGCGTGAACATCCCCAATTTGGCCAGTCTTTCCTAATAGCTAAGATTTTCCATACCTTTTACCAGCTTAGTTGCCCTTCTCTGTACCCTCTCTAATACAATAATGTCCTGTTTGAGTGATGGAGACCAAAACTGTACGGCATATTCTAGAAGAAGATGGTTCCGCACACCAGTAAATTTAAAACAGTTTTAAATTTACTGGTGTGCGGAACCATCTTCTTTTTGCCTTCAAATTTGTACGGCTTGGGACGCTGAGGGATTCCAGCACCCAACTATTTTCAAGCTGCCAGCTTCTCTTTACCATAGTAAATATGTGGTGAGTCGCAGCGGTCACGCTCTCTACTTCTTTAAATGGGGCCTTACCAGTGCTCTATACAGTGGAAGAATAACCCCTTTTCCCCTGAATCAAGGGGTGACCCTGGGGCTGCTGCTGCCTAATGCAGCAGCCCCAAAGCCACCCCCCTCTTCCTCTCCGTGCTTAAAACATCAGTGGCAAAGCGGGTAAAAGGGGGCCCACATCGCTAGTGCAATGAGTGCAATAGTGCTCTCTGCACTAGCAGATCCGAATTTCCAGGTTAATCCCTGGAAATTCAGCTCTTAAAAGTTACAAGAGGTGGCTTTTTGCCGCACCTTGTAACCGGCGGCTTGCTACCGCCCGTGGCAAGGTTCTCACCTTGCGTCATTGCAGGAGCAGCCTGTGCGAATCTATGCCCTTTTTAATATAGCTCAAGACCTTATTTGCCCTTGATGCTGCTGAATGGCATTGCTTTCTGCAGCCATGTTTATTAAATATAAGGACTCCAAGGTCCTTTTCCATTATGGATTCGCCTAGTAGCTTGGATACCATATCCCAGGTACACGACTTTACATTTATCAACATCGAATCTCATCTGCCACTTAGCTGCCCAGATTGCCAGTTTGTCAAGATCGTGTTGCAAGGATGCCGCATACTGGATGGAATTAATTAGGCTGGATAGTTTTGTGTCATCTGCAAACACTAATACGATACTTACAATGCCCTCCCCTAAGCTAATAATGAACAAGTTAAATAAAAGTGGATCCAATACCAAGGCCTGAGGGACCCCACTAAGAAACGTACTCCAAGTAGAGAATGTACCATTAACAACCACCCTCTGTACCCAATCATGTAGCCAGTTTCCTATTCATGTGCAAAGACTTAACTAAGCACAAACTCTTTGTCAACATCCAAATAGATCACATCTACTGCTCCCCCGCTGTCCAGCATCTTATTTACCTCATCATAAAAAGCAATCAAATTTGTCTGACATGACCTATCCTTCATAAACCCATGCTGATTGCTGCTCATAATGCCATTCAGTAGGACAAAATTTTGAATGTGATCCCTTAACAAGCCTTCAAATAATTTGCCCACCACAGATGTCAAACTTACTGGCCTACAATTGCCAGGCTGAGATTGCAATCTCTTTTTAAATATTAGAATGACATCAGCATTTCTCCAATCCATAGGTACCATACCAGATGAAAGTGAATCTAAGAAAATCAGAAATAGATGCCGGTCTAAAGCGGAACTAAGCTCTCTTAGAACCCAGGGGTGTATGCCTTCTGGCCCTTGCGCCTTGTTCACATTAATTTTTATTAAAGCTTTATGAACCATATCCTGAGTCAGCCACTGACTAGATTGAGCTGATGTGTGTGTATGTATATATACTGTATGCACAGTGGTAGTTGATGAGGTCATTCTCCAATACATTACATTCATGCTAAGCTATTTGGAGGCCCATTCATTTTAATAAACTAGAATGAACTGTTTGCTTATTTATTTTAAATTTGAATCTAAAAAACTTGATCAACAAACTAAAGCTACTTGTATTCTGTTCATAACTTTCAATGGATCAACAAACTCTAAAAAAAAAAAATTTGAACAACTCGACTTCATATAAATTTTGGCTTCTAAGTGAACTCACAAACTTTTAGGTAACAAAGTTTTTACATTCAAGTTTTTCAAATTTTTTGCCCTTAATAAATATTGAACATTTGTGTTTTGGATACTCTAATTCAAAGTGTGATCATGTTTTCTTGTGAACTGTTCCATATGGTGGAAATATCCTGGGCATAAACTACAATTTAACAAACACAGACAACTCCCCTTAACTGCACACCCACTGCAGCTTTGGATATTCAATAGCAATTACATTTACAAATAGCTAATATTTTTAACATAATAAATATCCATGTCCAATGTGTATTTCAAATTGCTTGGAATTACATTTTCTTTATGCTAAAATTCTTTTGACCCTTAATGCTTGCACACATCAGCACAACCAAGTTAAGATTCTTCATATATCTTTAGGTAACTTGTTAAATATTTAGAGATACAGTGAAACATTTTACATACCCTGATTTTAAATTTCCCAGTGTTATCAGTGGCGGAACTACCGGGGGTGCAGGGGGTGCGGCGGTACCAGGGCCCTGGCCCCTGCACCCCCGATGGGGCCCGCAACCCAACAGAGGGATAAAATTGTTTCCAGATTTTCAAATGCACGCTCCTCCAGTGGCGCACTATGTGTGACGTCACCGGCGGCGCAGGGTTGCGGCGCCAATATTCATCTTGGTTTTGGCAGCCCCTGCCCTTCCCCCTTCGGCAGCTCTGGCCTGGCTCTTATCGCAGAGCTTTTGAACTGCATCGTAGAGAGGAAGGGGGGGCCAGGGGCCGGGCCTTAAATAGTATCTAATAATCGAACTGCCCCAACACGATGCGGCTTTGCGTGCGTGCATGCGTCAATGACGTCATTTACATGGCTGCAAGGCGGAGAGAGGCAGAGTTCTGGCGCGTTAGTGTGCCTCGCACCAAAGACATTTGAACAGGGCTTGTTCTATGATGCTTCCTGCTGGGACAGGTACAGATCTGGCTGGGGGATACTGTATATTTTATGCTGCTACTGAAGGCAAATGTACATATTGGGGGCAATATGATCTGATGTATTTTGGGCTGCTGCTGGCACAGGTAAAGATTAGGGTCAATATGGGCTTGTTGGCACAAGTACAGGGGGCAATATTATAGCTGTTGGGCTTGCTGGCACAGGTACATTGGGGCAATATAATGGCTGCTGGCACAGGTACATTGGGGCAATATGGTGGCTGCTGGCACAGGTAAAGATTAGGGTCAATATGGGCTTGTTGGCACAAGTACAGGGGGCAATATTATAGCTGTTGGGCTTGCTGGCACAGGTACATTGGGGCAATATAATGGCTGCTGGCACAGGTACATTGGGGCAATATGGTGGCTGCTGGCACAGGTAAAGATTAGGGTCAATATGGGCTTGTTGGCACAAGTACAGGGGGCAATATTATAGCTGTTGGGCTTGCTGGCACAGGTACATTGGGGCAATATAATGGCTGCTGGCACAGGTACATTGGGGCAATATGGTGGCTGCTGGCACAGGTATATTGGGGCAATATAATGACTGCTGGCACAGGTATATTGGGGCAATATGGTGGCTGCTGGCACAGGCACATTGGGGCAATATAATGACTGCTGGCACAGGCACATTGGGGCAATATGGTGGCTGCTGGCACAGGTATATTGGGGCAATATGGTGGCTGCAGGCACAGATACATTGGGGCAATATAATGGCTGCTGGCACAGGCGCATTGGGGCAATATGGTGGCTGCTGGCACAGGTACATTGGGGCAATATAATGGCTGCTGGCACAGGTACATTGGGGCAATATGGTGGCTGCTGGCACAGGCACATTGGGGCAATATGGTGGCTGCTGGCACAGGTACATTGGGGCAATATAATGGCTGCTGGCGCAGGCACATTGGGGCAATATGGTGGCTGCTGGCACAGGTATATTGGGTCAATATGGTGGCTGCTGGCACAGGCACTTTGGGACAATATGGTGGCTGCTGGCACAGGTACAGATTTGGGGCAATATGGATTGGTTGTTGCTGGTGCAGGTACAGATTTTGGGGCAATACCTTGGCTGCTGCTGCTGGCACAGGTACACAGATTACTGGGGCCAATATGAGGGATTTTTGACCCCATCTGAACAACAATGACTTGTAAGGCTATACATTTATTGTTATTGGTACTTGTTTTTTTTTTTTTTATTCTGGCTCTCTGCAATTCATATTGTAATATTTCATTCAAATCAATTCATAGTTGCTAGGGTAATTTGGTCCCTAGCAACCAGACTGCTGAAATTGCAAACTGGACAGCTGCTGAATAAAAAGCTAGATAACGCAAACCGCAAATAAAAAACATTAAAAAACCAATTGCAAATTTTCTAAGAAAATCCCTCTGTGCACCATATTAAAGTTAATGTAAAGGTGAACAACCCCTTTAATGCTGCACTGATTAACCCTTGTCATTAACACAGAAAAAATGTATTTCAGACTCCTTTGCTTATATCCTTTGAGTACAGGTATGGGACCTGCTATCCAGAATACTCAGGACCTGGGGGTTTCCAGATAATGGATTTCCGTAATTTCAATCTTCATACCTTAAGTCTGCTAGAAAATCACATATACATTAAATAAATTCAATAGGCTGGTTTTGCTTCCAATAAGGATTAATTATATCTTAGTTGGGATCAAGTACAATCTACTGTTTTATTATTACACAGAAAAAGGAAATTGTTTTTAAAAAGCTGAATTATTTGATTATAATGGAGTCTATGGGAGACTGTGTTCCAATCCAATGCACGGGGGGGGCGGGGTCGCGCAGGGGGGCCTAGTTGTACATTTACATACCAGGGCCCTTAGGAGTCTAGTTACGCCACTGAGTGTTATACATCATTTCTTGTATTCCCATTAATATATAATGCATAAAGTAATCCCTAATTTTACATGTTCACAGATTTTTACCTTTTCTGAAACATTATGCTGTATTGAATTTTCTTTGTATGAAAACCTCCTAGCTCATTAACTGGAATTTTGATTTAGAATCTAAAAAGACAACTAAATCCTAAAAATGAATTTGACAAAAATGCCATATTTTATTTACTGAACTTATTGCACCAGCCTAAAGTTTCAGCATCTCAATAGCAGCAATGATCCAGGACTTCAATCTTCTCACAAGAAGTCATCATGGAAAGTGTCTGCGACACTCACATGCTCAGTGGGCTCTGCACAGCCGATGAGTAGCTACGCTCGGGGGTTATAATAAATTTTCAAGCAGAAAATGAGGTTGACCTGTAATATAACCTGATGCTACAAGGATGATTATTAAATTCTGATGCTAGTTGCACTGGTTTCTGTGCTGCCATGTAGTAATTATCTGTATTAATTACTAATTAGCCTTATATTGTGGCATTTATATATTATGTGTACTGTATATCGTAACTCGGTCCCTAAGCTAAGAAAGTTACAGCAGCACACAGCATGTGCAGTGAATCAGCAGAAAAGAAGATGGGAGGCTACTGGGGCATATTTTGAGGCAAAGATCTTATCTGCTAAAGGGATCGGGTTCACTTCTCTTCCCTTGCTTGGACTGGTAGAGAAGCTACCCATCTCCCTCTCATGTCCCTATGCTATTGAATGACAAGCACGCAGTTAAATGCACATGGAGCAAAGACACTGCTCTATGTGCATTCAATCGGCTGATTCAGCAGACACAATGTTTGGTATGTCAGTGGCCCGAGAATCAAAATGGAGTAATTGTGAAAATTGATCTCGAAAATTGCCCATGTGTTTCAGACATTAAGGGGCCAATTCATTAACTTCGAGTGAAGGAATAGAAGAAAAAAAACATTGAATTTTGAAGTGTTTTTTGGCTACTTCGACCATCGAATGGGCTACTTCGACTTTGAAGGATTCGAACTAAAAATCGTTGACTATTTGACCATTTGATAGTCGAAGTACTGTCTCTTTAAGAAAAAATCGAATCGAACGATTCGAAGGATCGAATGATTATTCCTTCGATCGGTCGAAGTATTTGAGCAAAATCCTTCGACTTTGATATTCGAAGTCGAAGGATTTTCATTCCCCAGTCGAATATCGGGGGTTAATTATGCTTCGATATTCGACCCTTGATGAATTTGCCCCTAAATGTGTTTCTTGTTTGCAGGTCTCAGAGTGAGCTCACTGGTGAAAACAACCTCATTACAATCTCACATCTATTTGCTTTGTGATTTAGCTAAGGGTTATATTGCATTTTTTTCTTTCATTTTCCCAATTTAACTGCATTGCTTTTAGAGTAGTGTATAAACAACCTATTTGCAAAAACTCTCCTTTTTAAGAATAAGTTATGTCTGATCCTGCAGGATGTGGCAAGAATATTCATAGACCGTATTAACGCAAAAAGCTATAAGGACTCATATGGTGTACTTCAGTAATAATTTTTTTTATAGTAATTTATAGACATAAAATACACAAAGTAAGCCAGTGTGACTTGTACACTTGTAAATGTGAAGATTAATTTGCACAGCTAAATGTTCACACCTCATTCATAATATGTTGATGTTGGGTTCCTTATATTTTTCAAAATGCTTTTTATTACTAATTAAGGATATAATTGGATCTTACTAAAAGCAGCCAGTTATGCCAGATGTGACTCAATTAGTGTAACAGTCACACATTCAGATCTTCCCTTATGCACTCATGTCGATATAGCAGAAGATTAATTTATACTTAGATTTTGCCTGTCAGCATTCTGACTGGCCAAGTAAACCATTATTAAAGGGATACTGTTATGGGTCAAAATGTATCAATTAATAGTGCTGCCCCAGCAGACTTCTGCCCTGAAATCGGTTTCTCAAAAGAACAAACTGATTTTTTTTATATTTTATTTTGAAATCAGACATGGGGCTAGACAGTCAGTTTTCCAGGTGCCCCAAGTCATGTGCTCCGATAAACTTCAGTCACTCTTTACTGCTGCACTGCAAGTTGATATTGCTCCAACTTGCAGTGCAGCAGTAAAGAGTGACTGAAGTTTATCGGAGCACATGACTTGGAAAGTAACCAGATAGCTCCCTTATAGATATAAGAACAGCACTCAAAAGTCCATGTCCCACTGCAACTCCTTCACTGAGTAGGCAAAACAGCCTGTCAGAAAGCAGTTCCATCGTGCAACACTGGCTCTTTCTGAAAGCACATAAACAGGTAAAACGACCAGAGATGGCTGCCTACACACCAATATTACAACTAAGGTTGTCACCTGGCCGGTATTTTACCGGCCTGATTGGTAAAAATAATGCTTGATGCCAATGTTATTAATAGGAAAAAACGGCAAGAATATAGAAAGGCAGGTATTTTTTTCCAGAAAAGGTGGCAACCCTAATTACAACTAAAAAAAACCACACTTGTTGGGTTAGGAATTAAATTTTACATGGTAAAGTGAATTATTTGCATTGTAAACAGTGTAATTTTGAAATAGAAACCACAAAATAAAAATTATGACTATCTCTTTAAAGGATAAGGAAAGGCATTTTCTACTTGGAAGGTGCCAAAAGTTAGGCATCCCCAAGTGATTATATTTACTTACATGATACCGTGGGCCAGTGCTCCTATCACAAACTCCTATCGTCTTCCGGGTTCTTCTTTCTTCTCGCAGATGGGCATGCACAGTAGAGCGGAAAGCCAAACTTTAAAGAAAAAGTCGCTATTTTGTTGTACTTCGCATGCGTCTGTGCGGGAAATTTCAAGAAAGAAGGAAGGCGATCGCTCCATGGTGCGTGCTGTAAAACCCCCGGCCAGTGCAGTTTTCTCCTGATATGAGCACCGGCCCAGGGTGTCAGGTAAAAAGATACAATCACTTGGGGTGCCTAACTTTTGGCACCCCCAATTAAAAATACCTTTCCTTCTCATTTAAGTATACTAGTCAATAAGGTTGCTGCAGCAGAGGGCTAGAAACTGCAAAGTTAACTGTTCCCAAGCCCCATAACTCCCACCCCCAACAATAGAAGTGTTTCTGGAACTGTAATAAAGGGGTGAACCTTAATCAATATTAATAATTTTATTAATTTATCAGAAATATGAATACAAATATACAGGATCAATGATTAAACCTTTTAATATACTGCTTGTGAGCAATAACACACACACACGTAAAGATAGAATTTATAAACATTTACTTAACGTCTTATGATGGTAATTACAAGAATAGCCAGTTCAGCATCAATTCAGCACAATTGGGGAGCTCCTCAACCTTTGGTGTATGAACCTCAGGTTCCTGATAACCAAGTGATGATCCAAAATCCTGGCACTCTTTCAAGAGTCTGAGGTGAAGCTACTAATCCAAAAATGAAGCTGTCCTATAAACTCAGACACCTTTAACCCTGAATGCTGACCTAGGTAATATTGTTTGCTTAAAGGAAAATTCAACCCTTTACCAAAAAAATAAATTAAAAAACAAGAATTCTGCATCTGTTTAACCAAGACTCGGTTACTTAATCGGAGTCTTGTCTATTTATTCCTTTTTAACGATATTTGCTGGGTAACCATACCGGTGTTTACTATGGACTGTTTATCAAGCAATACATGTAGAGCAAGGATACCTTACTTCTTATATTTAAAAAAGCTCTCTAAAATGTGCTGAATTTACTTCGACTAAAGCTAAATAAGACTCAAATCAGAAATATATAAATATCCACTGTGCTACAGGCACTAAGTTTTTGGGCCTAGGGAAATGAGAGCTCAGTAACAGTACTGTGGTAAAGGTTTTAAGGTACTCTCACAGGTGTTGAGTACTGTTACCAACTTGACAGCTCTAGGCAGCCTCCGCCTAAAATGAGCAGTGATGTGGCATGATACATGAGAAAGGTTGCAGCTTTAGATTGTGGTTTACTTTATACTTTTGTGAATATTTGACCCTGGAAAAGGGGCCATTACTTAAAACCATAAATCAATGGCAGCAGTTCACACATCTTCTGAATTACTCTATTGTCATCTATTCGTCAGTTCAGAAGCTTATTGAGGAGTTGGGGGGATGTGCATTTGCGGAAAAACCTCCAGGAAGACGGAGTTCACGCACCATATTTAGACCGATAGAAATGCTTACTTACAAAATGCTAAATCAGAAATAATTGTGTGCTTTGATGCTATGCAGAAAGATCCATGTCCCCATACGCTTCTTTGCTACTTGCAGTGAGCACCCATGCCAACCTTCTGCCTGCTCTGCTGAATGAAATGAGAAGGAAAGTATGCAGTAGAGTGAAAAGGCCTGCTTTTTACTTAAAGTTTTGCTTTTCATACCACTGCACATGCAGTAGGAAGAAGACTGTTCTGTGGTGCCTGCATAGAAGCACCCTGGACAGGTGCAGTTTTCAACTAATAGGAGCACTGACCTGTGGTATCAGGTAAGTAATTATAGTCACTGGGGGCAATATTTGGCACCCAGTATATATTATAATTTTTCTTATGCTTTAATGGGGTTATTCACTTTCCAATACTTTTTTTCAGTTGTATTGTTTTCAGATAGTTCACCAGAAAAAAATATTTTCTATTAGTGAACCTTTTTCTAATTCTGTAGTTTAAAAAGTTTTATTGTTCACAATCGTTATGTCTTTCTAAAGCAACTGTGGATGGGGAAAGGTGGGGTCACCAACTCTGCAAACCGTCCAAAACGGATACATTTCTTATCTTTGGCCCTTCTCGGAGTTTCGTTAAAGGCAGCTGTTATTTATTAACACAGTTGTTTTTAACACTCCACATCTGATGCTGAAAAATGTATCAACGAATGTAGCAAACTGTAACAGTTTATTTAGACTCTGTATTCTCTATTGAGCTGCCAGACAAACACCAGAGGGAGGAATATTAAAATTTAGACCAAATGTTGTAAAAAAATTGAAACAATTAAAACAAGTATTTATTTCTGGTGAACAATGCTGTCATTAATGCCTAAATTGACACCTCCCAAATGCAAGGGGGGAGGGATGAGGTTTGGTTTTTGCAGAGGCCTTAGTATATCTGAGCCTGCACATGGCTTACAACAGGGTTCCCTTTTTTAATCATGAGTCACATTGCAGGGGTCCCCAAACTTTACTTGTAAGCCACATTCAAATGTAAAAAGAGTTTGGAGAGCAATACAAGCCTGCAAATAGATACAGTGGGTGCTAAAGAAGGGCTGTGGTTGGCCCAATGGGGACGGAAACTACAAGAGGTTCTGTTTGGCAGTTCACCTGTTTTTTATGAAACCAAAACTTGCCTTGAATTAAAAAAGGAGTACCTGTTTAGAGGCCACTGGGAGCAACATCCATGGGGTTAGTGAGCAAAATATGTGGAAGCAACAGGTTGGGGATCAACGGCTTTGAGGGAACGCTGGGTAAGATTAGTTACCTACAACAATGAAAAAGTAGTCAGCTGAAAATTAGAAGCTTTAGTTAAAAGGCTTACAGTACAGATATAATGGACAACAGCAATTCTGTTTCTGTAATAAGACAGTTCCACCCAGAGCTGTCCCTTAATTACTGAGCAATCTTTCCCATGTAGCGCCTCACTTCTGGGCTCAGCAGCGCACTATTTTCTTACTCGTACACTCCATTGCCATTTGCCAGACAGGAAACTGTTTAGAACACATTCAACCCCTACAAACCCACGTGTCCGGGTTTCCTGTTTTCCCATTACAACGCCGAAGCAAAAGGACTTCTGATAGGTAGGAGACTAAACATTCCCGCTGCATCACGGTTACTTTTAATTGGTCTTGGCGTGATCACGTGGTTCGGCGGCGCTGAGCGATTGGCTGACGTTTAGCTCAGCGGCGAAGTGTTCGCAGCAAAACTCGCCGGTAGACAGCTCGCTCTCGCAATGCCTAACAAGAATCAAGGGGAATCTGACGGGGCTTGCCCAGCCTTCAGAAGAGACAGCTCTGGTGACCTAGATGAGGCTTCTTCAATAGACGAAATGGAAGACACATCTATCGTAAAATCCCCTAATGACTCTAAGAAGTACCGGTTAGTATGACATGGGCATAAACACACTTGTACTGCTGGGAATCTCTGCTAATCCTTCACACTCCCCCTATTCATAGTCTCTCCCTATTCCTGGTCCTCTTTATCACCCTCTGCTCTGCTTGGCACATTGGATTATTCTTCACTCAGCATCAATGGCTTCATGTGCCACTTTATTTACTTCTGCACATGAGCAAATACCAACAGTTACACGTGGTTCCAGACCAAGCTTATCATTGTTCCATGTTGGTGTGCAGAATTGGATCAGTTACAGGCAATATAACCCCCCTACCACCAATAATCTGATATCAAATTGCTCAAATAATTGCTCTGTTTGTTGGGGTTATACTAACCGATGCAGGCAGCATCTCTGGATGTTCTGCACATTTCCCTCCCTCTCTGCTTCAGGTTGTAAAGGCATGTTTGCTGTTAAAGGGAATATCAACCCCCCCCCCAAAAAAAAATGTCCTCTAACCTAAGAAAACATAATTCTAAACAACTTTGCAGTATACATTCCTTACAGATTTTCTGTGGTTTTAAAGTTATTTATATATATATATATATATATATATATATATATATATATATATATATATATATATATATATATTGCCACTGAAAGCAGCATTTTTTTGTCCCTTGCACTGATGACATTTTGAAACAATGTAAGGCAAGCTGAATAACAGACCCGTCTTTGCTGGGGACTTTTGCAACATTGTTGATAAAGTAACAACAAGGAGTTAGGCAAATGCTGCTTTCAATAGCAACTTAAAAAAACACTGAACATTTTCAACAAATGTATATCAGAAAGTTTCTTCGAATGATGTTTTCTTTTGTCAGGCACATTTTTATTTTGGCATTGACTTGCCATTTTAAGGAAAGAAGGGGGACATTTCAAACCGATGCACCTGATATCTATAACTGCAGCTTAGTGCTGCTGTGGAAAAATGTATATTAACAACATAACATGGCTAATATTGAAACCCCCAGAATAAGACCTTGTATTGATCAATTTTAAATTGAGGTTTAGATCCTCTTTAACACATGCAGGGGTGGCAGAATTGATTCTGTCTATAACATTACAACAAAATAGTAGATGAGATTTTTGTTTAGCTGGTTTCAAGCCTGAAACACCATTCCATTTAGTGGGAGGTAGGGCACAGAATCAGTGCTGAACACTATAACCAGTGAGGTTGTGGAATGCACTGCCGGGTGATGTTGTGATGTCTGATTCAGTTAATGCTTTAAGAATGGCTTGGATGATTTCTTGGACAGACATGATATCCAAGTCTATTGTGATACTAAAATCTATAGTTAGGATAGATACGGTTATATATAATTTATGTGTAGGTATGGAGGGGTGTGTGTATGAATGCTGGGTTTTCATTTGGAGGGGTTGAACTTGATGGACTTTGTCTTTTTTCAACCCAATTTAACTATGTAACCAATCCAGATCCTTCTTTTTCTAAAGCTAATAACAAGTAGCGAATTCTTGGTGGAGAAATGCCCAAAAAAGTTCATGCTGCCTCTCACTGACAGAAATAGAAAACTTGGGGTGACTGTTTTCAATCCACATTAGAGCATCTTTTGGCTGATACTTGATGCAGTGTCAGTTGGTTTCAGTTTAATTCAGTGGGAGGCAGCGGGTATGGTTTTGAGCATTTATTAGCCAGTGGAAATATACAAGCAACAGATCCCATTGCAAAAAAAACTTCAATGGGAAAACAGCAGAATATGATGGATGAAATGTGGTTATGAATTAAATCAAGTTTATACATATATCCAGCTATAAATGATCTGCATAATCTTTCCCAAAACGTATTTGGAATGTAGGAATTGTCAAAAGGCCCTACCAGTCACTGTTTCCCATTTCACTGCTGTGCTTTCCCTGTTGCCAACTAAGTGGGTGTGATATCAAACTGCTTTCTGTAGGCCCGCACCCTCCGCATCATTATTTTACCCTTACTATGCTCCTATTTGCTGCGCTTTGTCCCTCCCTTGCTTTTGATCGATTGGCTGAATCAATATTGACGCATGGTGTTAGATCAAGTAACCAATTAGTACTCTGCATAATAGAAGCACCTCGCTGTAGACAAAGTACAACTTCGCTATATTATAACTGCATTACGGTCTATGTTTTTTTTTACAGTTTTTTTTAGCTGAGTAGCTGTGTTAGCCTAACTACTGGTAAAGATTTCACAGGATTGGTTACTTTGCCATACCAATGAAAGGCTGTTTAATAAGTTTATAAGAGATGCTGAAGGTCCCATACCTGTATAATGCAAGCTCTTTGAAACTGTCAGTAGTACATGTTTGTGCCATATAGCGGACTATAATATTAAATATAGCATTACACGTATGTTGCTTATAAAGTGTTAATTTCAGAATTTTTTATGGTGGGACACAGGCCTGTTGAAATGACCTTGACCTTGGAAGGGCTTTGTTACTTGCTTTTTAAGAATAGAACATTATGTTAAAAACCGGTTTCTGGAGATAAATATTATTCTTCTGCAAATGCTAAGCATTTATTTTTCTTGTGTAATGTGTTTCCATGACTTGAGTTTTTTTTTTTAACCTAGATATATTCAGCTTCATAATGGGTTAAGAGCGCTTCTTATCTCTGATTTGACTGTGGGTGAAATTGTCTCTGACTATTCAGAGGATGAGATAGAAGAAGAAGATGATGATGATGATGAACAGGAGCAAGAATGTGAATCTGATACGAGTGAAAGTGAATCCAGTGGAATGGACTCCAGTAAAAAGCACTGCTGTGAAGAGAAGCTGGTATGGAAATGTAGATACAATGCTGGACCTGTGACAATAAAACTTTACCCGTCATGTTGTTGTTTGGTAGTAAAGTAGGTGCTTATTTGCTTTTGTCGGATGCTTTGCCTTTATTATGTGGATGATTATGAATAATGTAAAATACAAGCTTTCTTTTCTTCTGCAGTCTGCTGCTGCCTTGTGTGTTGGTATAGGATCTTTCAGTGATCCAGAAGAATTGCCCGGAATGGCACATTTCTTGGAGCACAGTAAGCATTGTTTTTGTACATTCATACAAAAAGAAGCTGTAAGAGTTTTCCTAGAAATGCAGAAAATGTAGTAGTGATTTTGAACACATAAAAATAAAGCAACAATTTCATTAACTGAATGGTGGAGCAGCTCATCATTATGAGAAGTAACTTCCTTTCCAATGTTTAAATATAAAGTGATCATGTTAAATCAGATACCTATATAAATTCATCTTAAATGCAAATTACTGTCAAGTGCTGGATTATTTTTAGCTCTGTAATGCCTATAAATGGGAAGAAAATGCTCAGAATGGAGGGAGTTGGCTGACTCTGCAGGTGCCCGGGTCCCAGTTTTTAGGTTTTTGTTGCAGTATATGGGTCCAATCCGGTAATTTCCTCAAGCTTACAGGATCTGCACATGCCATGCTTATAGATATTCGCATTTAACCTAATTTATTGACAGTGTAATTGTATTTGGCCACCTCATTTTTCTCATTACAGTGGTCTTTATGGGGAGTGAGAAATATCCTGATGAAAATGGCTTTGAAGTTTTCCTTAAGAAATATGGTGGCAGTACCAATGCTTCTACAGACTCTGAGCGCACTATTTTCCAGTTTGATGTCCAACGAAAGCATTTTAAAGAAGGCTTGGACAGGTGTGTTTTTGTCTAAACCACTTTCTTGTAAAGCTGAGATTCTCAAATAAATGACATATAGATGATTGGTGGCAGTGCACAAAATCAGATTGTTTTAAAAGACAATTATTAACATTATTATTAACATGTATTTGTAGAGCGCCAACATATTGGGAATTGCTGAGCCTGGTTTCAAAACACTGTACACCGTGATATTCAAAACCACTGATATCATATGTTCTCATTAAGAACATTTTTGTACCCGTATACAGCAGTATACTCTTTCTTTGCCTTTCATTATCCACCATATACCTTGTCCCACCAGTTGATACATTAGCCCGAGAAACATTTTATTAGTATAGTCTTTTGGAATAGCATCCCTTTAAACTGCACACCTGTTAAACTGTCAATGTTTCTGTCTTACCAGTTATCCTTTTAGAGTTTTGGAAACATATGCAGTCTGCCACATGAACCTAAAAATAATGCCAGTGAGCACTATCATTTTTGTATTCTACTGTGGGCATCCATTATTAAAAATATGATATGTAAATTTACACTGAAAGTCTGGCATGTCCTTTTGTATGATACTACTGTATTGCTGTTCCCCATATTTATTTGTTATACAGTTAATTACCCTTAAAAGCTAAAAGTTCCATTTTGCCACTTAATGTATATATTTTGGCTCACACCTCTTAAATTTAAGATGTACAGAGCATAATGGCAGGGGGTTATGCAATAAAAGATGGAAAGTGAGGTACCACTTTAATAATCCATATCAAAATTGTATTACATTACATTGTAAATCTTTGCTTCTTTGACATCCTGTGTTTTGTGGCTGTGGCAGAATGTGTGGTGCCCATTTACCACTGGCTATGGATTAAGGAAATTACACTTTTTTTTCTTATCTGCTTTGTTTCTGTAGGTGGGCTCAGTTCTTTACTGTGCCACTGATGGTTCGTGATGCAGTTGAAAGGGAGGTGGAAGCTGTTGATAGTGGTAAGTGTTTTATTGGAGAGCACCTTGTTCTGTGTAAAAGTGTTGTTGTAATATAAGTTGAATTCGGTCTTGCAACATTGCAGAATACCAGATTGGACGACCTTCAGACACCAATAGAAGACAAATGCTTTTTGCAAGCCTTGCCAATTCTGGCCACCCTATGGCCAATTTTTCTTGGGGTAAGTACTATGTTTTCCCATCTAAAGTATTGCATGCCATTTTGCCTCAAACTGAATTGTCTTAACATTTTACCATTTTTGGTATTTGAACAGTTTCATTTAGCCAAAGAAGGGAGTATGGACTATGCTAACTTAACTGTCTTTCTTTTTTAAATAGTCCCTGGGAACACTTTAATTGCTAAAAGGTGACTAGAATTACAAAGCATATCATAAAAGCTATACTTCAGACAGTGTACTCCAAGAAAAGGTGCCCAAACATTGCAAATTGTGCAGGGATGGTTTTTATCCTCTCAGATGCATTGTCATAATGCAGGATAATTTTAGCTTTGTAATGCCTGTAAATAAAATGGTCAGAATAGAGGGAGAGGGATGTAACAATGGAGCTGGCTCCCTTTATGTGATTCTGGACACTAACTGCACCTTTCTGCCTCAAAAGCAAAATGTAGGTGTCACTTGAAAGATGTTTGGCTTGGATGCACACACTGACCAGACAAGTGACTTAAATACAGATATATTTATTAAGAAAATAGAAATAGAGAAATAGAAAAGAGAAAGGGGGTTGAGTGCAAAAATACTTTTTAGTTTTAAGTGTCACAATTAAAGAATAATTTGGACTTTTGAGATACTGTTTATGTATTTTGTGCTTTTAATATGTACATTTTTCCTTTTGAAGGACAGGCACCTTGGTTTTTATGATCCTGTTATTTGTCTGTAAATGTAATTGTTGCTTATTGCAGGAAATGCTCAGACACTGAAACATGAGCCTAAAGAGAAAAATATAGATCCACATTCGAGACTAAGAGCGTTTTATGAGAGACAATACTCTGCAAATTACATGACCCTCGCTGTGCAGTCTAAAGGTATGGCACCAGGGGAATGAAAGATTGGCGGGATATCAACATGTCCCAAAAAGAAAACTTTATTGTAGTAAAACACACAGCTTATTACGAAGGGAGATCTGGGAGAGCCAAGATTAGTGGATTATGTGACAATGCTTAGTAAATATTATTACTATTAACGTGAATTTATAAGGTGTCAACATATTCCTCAGCGCTGTACAATAAATATTTTATGCATGGAACATACAGAATTATAAACAAAGCAATATAATAGATACAAGAGGTGAAGCGGCCCTACCCAAAGAGCTTACAATCTAAAATGATGAATTTTTAATTGTTTTTTTGTTTTTCTTTGCACAGAGACCTTGAGTACTTTGGAAACATGGGTGAGAGAGATTTTCAGCCATATCCCAAATAAGTAAGTCTAGCTATAATCAAACTAATTTGTGTTTGTTTTTTATTAACATAATATGTGACTTTGGGTTATGCAAAACATAAAATGTAACACAAAAGTAATTTGCAGCCATATGGAGAAAATGACTAGAAGACAGAAGTAAGGGGTTCAGGCTTTATCAGCAGGATTTTAAGTGCCTGATTAAACCAAACCTGAAACCTTGCAATCACATGATTTTTTCGTCACACAAACAATGAAACCGCAGGGTTTTTTTCCCAAGAATATGTGCACACGGTTCATTTGAACCTTTCCTTGCCCTAATTTGCATATGTAAATCAGGGTTCTGAATTTAGCCAAATGGCAAAATAATGGATTGGGTGCATCCCTAATACTTTTGGAGCAACTTATCAAACTCCTTTATACATTGTTTATTATTGTTATTGGCATTATTGATTACACAATTCTTTTAACCTTTACTTGATTTTTTCTTTTTTATTTCCCGTCACTGTAGTGAGTTACCAAAGCCAGATTTTAGCAACCTTATAGAGCCTTTCAATAACCCTCATTTCAATGTACTATACAGAGGTATGTAATCTTGTTTATTTTTATCCTGTCACTATTTTAAAGTGTATGTATAGCTTGAATGATAAATAGTCAGAATTTACAATCAATGGGTATTTTCTTTTTCTATAGAATTCAAGTTACATCATTTTATCCCCCCATACCATTTTTGATAATTCAAAAGCAGGCTTGCATTGTACTGGTGTGTCTGCAGACAATCAGTATGCAGCTAGATTCATTGGCATCTTTAATCTTCAAGGAATACCAATATATTCTACATGCTTAAACCGATTCAGCACTCAGAAATGCGCCAAAGAGAGGAGACTACTGTGAGTAGTAAGGCTGAAATCAGCCAGCGGATTTTCACTAGCTGATTTTGGTGTGGCATTAGCCTGAGAGAGCACAAGCCGAAATCTATACTTCTTAAACATAGAATGGATGAGAGAAATGTTATATTAAAGGAACAGTTCAGTGTAAAAATGAAAACTGGGTAAAGAGGCTGTACAAAATAAAAAATGTTTCTAATATAGTTAGTTAGGCAAATACGTATTATATAAAGGCTGGAGTGACTGGATGTTGAACAGAACAGAACCCAACTAACTATCTTACTCAGTCTTTATAGATTACATTAACTATATTGAAAAAAAATATTTTTTGCACAGCTTATCTATTTTTTTTTTCACTGAACAATTCCTTTAAGGGGCAGAATTGTAAATTTGAATTTCAAAATTTTTTAAAATGTTTTTTGGTCAAAACTCACATATTCAAATTTAAAACAACCAACTCAAATTTGAATATGAGATTTATCACATCTCGACCCTGGAAACAGTTGTAATTAGACTATACTCCACCTTAAACCTGCAGAGTTCATGTAAAAGTCAATAGCGGAGGTCCCTCGAACTATATATTGCCAAGTTTCACTTTGAAAATGTCACGCGTCTCCAAAGATGACGCGCATCCACAAAAAATTTTTTGTGCAAAAGTAGAGGGGGTTTTTTCGGAAAAAAAATTGTTTTGAATCGAATTTTCGGGTCAGGACAATATTCAAATCTTGCCATAAACAACATACCATTCAAATTGTGAATAAAATCTATTTAAAAAAAATTGAGTTAAAAAAAAAAATCACATTACTAAGATTCAACCTTTGATAAATAAACCCCTAATAGTAACATTTCTAATTCATCTTATGAAAATTGGACATAAGTATATTAATTTTGTATGGCACTGGATACGCAAAGTCCAGTGCCATTTAGAACTGTGTACTGTATTTAAATAGTGCTTATTAACTATGTAGAATGATGCTTATATACGAGTCAGTTAAAAGAGTGATCTGCCAACAAGTGTGGTTATGCAGCTTTTATGATGAAACAACTCTAAGGGGGTTATTTATCAAAATACGAAAAGTTCTCACTCTTTTCCATAAACTTTGACGCCTGAAAAACAAGAAATGGATTATTGCAGGAAATCCAGCGTAGATCAGGATATCAACGGGATATTGCCATTGACTTCTACATGAACTCGGCAGGTCTGAGTTGGCATAGTTTTTTATTCTGACTTTTAACACCATCAGGGTTTAATAAATCCCGAAAAAGTCTTACGAAAAAATGGTGGTTTTTCCAACCAGAAAAAAATCGGACTTGATAAATAACCCCTTTAATGTAAATAACCCCCTTATGTTTTACTGATGACTTAGAAGTTACATTGAAGATGCAGTTTTCTTTTATTAAATTGGTGTCTTCTGTGCAGCTTGCCTCAATAGAACAAACATGGAGCTCTTTTCAACATTTGACAAAAATAATGTCTATATATGTCCCTCTTTGGCTGAATTTCAGTGGAATTTTTGTAGGTTATGTTTGTATTCTATGGGCAAACAAAAGTGGGAATATTAATTATGCAGATAGCAATACTAGTAGGGAAAAACCCATTCTGATTTGCCCTGGAAGGGATTTATTTGCAGAAGGCAAATAACGGAGAAAAGGGTTGTTGGGTTATTTTGAGTGAATCAATTGTGTTGAGCAAATTTATTTTTCTGCAGAAGGTCTCATATATGACACAGGTTACAAAACTGGCCTAGCAGCATTATTAAAACAAATATGGGAGCATTTTACCTGCGAGCAAAAACAACATTTCCAGGCATGTAATTCTATGTACTGCCAAATCTGGCCACCTATTGGCAAATACCTTGACCTTAACTGGTTTTTATCTGAAGATTTGACTTGCACTAAACTAATGTCACAAGGTTACCGCTGTCTCCTGTGTGATTTTTGGTGCATATTACTAATTGCTTTTCTTCAACACAAGAGGGCTCATTTAAATCTGCAAGTGTTTTTTCCCACAATGCAATGTCCCCCCCCCCTAAATTCCAGAGTGTGTGTCCTGAAACATCTGGTTTTATGTTTGTCTGGTCATACAGTGCATATTAACCACCATTGTGAGTATATGACATATAATCTTTTGATATTTTTTTCAGTTGTCCCAATCAAGAAAGATCATACTCTGACCATATCATGGGCTATGCCTCCACAGCATCAATATTATAGGTGAGGATCCACTTATCTAAAGTGCTTGGCTCTGAACTTTTTGAAGGTCTTTCATGTAGGCCTTTGGTCACTTTGTCACCTAACATTGTGTTCTCACAGGGGTCCCAAACACCTGAAAATTCAGCTGAATACAAAACCTGGGCAAATCGCACCCAAAATGCATCAACTAATGTTACCTTCAGCTCTCTAGTGCTTTAGTTATATCACGCTTCTGGGTTTGGTGGAACACTAAAGCTGAACCAAATGTGAAAAATAGGATTCAGCCAGACCCTGGGCTTGGTGCATGCCTAATTCTTGTGCATCAGTCTCATGATCCACAGTGTTCTGCTTATTAACTAAAATTAGTTTAAATTATTAACAGCCAACACCCATGTTTCATCGTGTTCAGCTGTAGCTCTTCTCCTTTCAAGTAATAACACTTGAAATCTAAACATTCACTAGGTTATGTCCTTTGCAAACAGGACTGGAAGAAAGTAGCAGTGTTATACAGGCATGGGATCCTTTATCCGGAAACTCATTATTCACAAAGTTCCAAATTACAGGAAGGCCATCTCCCATAGACACCATTTTAATACAATAATTCTAATTTTTATAAAAGATTTTCCTTTTCTCTAATAATAAATCTGTACATTTTACTTGATCTAAACTGAGGTGTATGAATCCATACTGGTGGGAAAACAATCCCAAATTACGGAAAGACCCCTTATCTGGAAAACTCCAGTTCCCAAGTATTCTGGGTAACTGGTCTCATACCTGTACTGTGAAATGGAGCAATCTCATTAGTTAGATAGGTACTTGATTTTATGTATATATTTGTTGCATTTGGTTGTACTATATGGAATACTGAAATCTGATTGGTGTGCCAATTTAAGTATGGGACCTATGGTTTGTGAACAAAAAGTAAATAGTTTTCCCCAGTTAAATATAAAAATTTGATTCAAAATAACATAGCCCTTTTTATATTTTTATCTGTACTTTTGTTGTTGCTAAGAAAAAGTTTTGCCTTCAGATCTTTTACCACTTTCCATATTGTCACTTTTGTATTTAAGGGTCAAGCCCCTTCGTTATTTGTCGTGGCTGATCGGACATGAGGGCAAAGGCAGCATTCTCGCCTTGCTACGAAAGAAGTAAGTTCATTTACGTAAAGATGGAATTTTATGGTGACTCATAATAAATTGACACTGGAATAGTGCTTGAAGCTTGTTGCAAGAATGATAAAAAGATAGGACCATGAACCAGGGGAATAGAGCTTGTCAATTTCTACTTAGACATTTAATATGAGAACTTTTATGTTTGTATTTAAAAAAATGAAAATGTATTTTTTTAAATATTAGCAAGCACTATCAACTTTAGATTCTACTTTATTTTCATAAAATCACTATAGTTTTGACACTGGCTTTTTTTCTAGGGGTTATTTTTTTTTTTTTTTAGTGCTGTGTGTTTACCAGCAATACCTAGTTTGACAGGGGTTTGAGGGATATATGAGAAATAAAATATTGATATATATTTGATAGATCAACACAATGCTATTTTGTATTCAGGTATAATCTAAGTAGCTTTGCAAGGTTTTTAAAGTGCTTTCCAGAATCTGCTTAAGGGTTATCCAAGATAAAGGACCAACCATTATTTACTTATTCTTCTTTAGGGTTGGGCAGTCGAGCAGATTCGGGGAGATTTAGTCGCCTGGTGACTAATCGCCTCTTCTGCGTGGCGACAATCTCCCCGAACTGCCTTCCGTCTGTCTGTTTGAATGAAGAATCGCCTGCGCTAATGCACTCGCAGTGCTTCGATTTCCGAAGTCGCCCGAAGTTTCCTCGTGAGGCAACTTCAGGCGACTTCGGAAATCAAAGTGCCGCGAGTGCATTAGCGCAGGTGATTCCTCATTCAAGCAGATGGAGGGCAGTTCGGGAGATTGTCGCCACGCAGAAGAGGTGATTAGTCGCCAGGTGACTAAATCTCCCCGAATCTGCTCGTCTGCCCAACCCTAAAGAAGAATAAGTAAATAATGGTTGGTCCTTTATCTTGGATAGGGTCTTATTAAAGCTAATTAACGAATTCAACATGAAAGGGCGTAATGTTTAGTATTTTGTTCCCTGCCCACAGAGCTACAGAGCAGACAACATTGACCTATGTGCTATTACCTTCAACGTGTATTTGCATTATACATGTAAACAGGAGGTCCCCATATTGATCAGTCTTTCTCCAGTGTGTTACAAAATGATTATTATTTATTTATGTCTAGTTTCATAATAGCCTATTACACTGTGGGATGGCTGTAGCTCTCCAGATGTTTCTTCCCATTGCCCATTGTGAAGGAAGATGTTCACATCTACACTATGTAGCATTTACTGTCATGAATAACTGCTTTTGACCAACAAGTCCCATTTGTCTGTAGGTATTGGGCTGTGGCTCTGTATGGAGGTTGCAGTTCTACTGGTGATGAAGAAAACTCCACCTGTTCTGTGTTTACTGTGAACATCACACTAACAGATGCAGGATATGAACATTTCTATGAGGTATGGGCTGTTAAATGTACAAGATATTATTTTCCGCTGGCAAATGATGGTTGGTTCTCTAAACAGCAGTGGTTACAAGAACTGTATTTAAATGCTCTCTTATAAGCAGAACATTTTGGGTTCTTCGGAAATGACTATGTAAAGTAACAGTTTGTAAGCCCCATAGTTATAGTTAGTGCTACATTCTCCCAAATAGTTTAGCTATACATTTTGTGGGTTGAAGAAAAACAATAACGGGCACCGTACTGGGCTACACTGGAGCTTTTCTTAAATTTGTGGCTCTGATTTTAGAAACATATGTTAAATTAAATTAGGGATGCACCAAATTCAGGATTGAGTTCCGGATTCGGCCAGGATTCAGCCTTTTTCAGCAGGATTCAGATTCAGCAAATCCTCCTCCCCGGCCGAACCTAATCCGAATCCTAATTTGTATATGCAATTGAGGGTCAGGGAGGGAAATTGTGTGACTTTTTGTCAGAAAAACAAGGAAGTAAAAAATGTTTCCCCTTCCCACCCCTAATTTGCATATGCAAATTAGGATTCAAATTCTGTTCGGTATTCAGCCGGGTCTTCCGCGAAGGATTCAGGGTTTGGGCCGAATACAAAATAGTGGATTCGATGCATCACTAAATTAAATGAATCTGTGATGCACCTTTTTCCACAGATAAAGAAATTAACAGATAACTACAGTAGAACCCTTAAACATGTTCCCTAAGTAAAAAAAGTGAAACTGAATTCTGTGCTGCAACACACTGTAACATACTTTCATGTATTTTGTGTCTCATCTGTTTTTGTGTAGGTAATACATATAGTGTTCCAGTATCTGAAAATGTTGCAGGTCTTGGGACCACAGGAAAGGTAATGTAATTGCCTGGTTGCTCTTTTCTCCTGAAATAGTAAAACTAAACACTAATACCATCCTCTCTGGTTTCAGAATCTTTCGGGAAATCCAACAAGTTGAAGATAATGGCTTCCGCTTCCAGGAAGAGGTAAGATTTTGCCACCAAAAGATTTTGAGATCGTCTTTTTCACTTTTCTTAAACTAGGACGCATTTAGTTTTTGGGCAAGGGCTAAGTACAAATGTGGACAATATTTGATGTAGCTTTGTAACCAATTAAATATGTATGTAGTATGTTTTTCTAAGACAAAAAATACACATCTGATGGTTTGCTATGGTTTACAAGGTTAGTTGTGCTGAGCAAGTCAGTATGAAACCGATGTAGGTCAGAATGGGGGTGCATTTCAAACAGTGTGGGTTTTAAATGAAGAGCTAGGGGCCGATTCACAAAATTCGGGTGAAGGATTCGAATGAAAAAAACTTTGAATTTCGAAGTTTTTTTGGGCTACTTCGACCATCGAATGGGCTACTTCGACCTTCGACTTCGACCTTCGAATCGAACGATTCGAACTAAAAATCGTTCGACCATTCGATAGTCGAAGTACTGTCCCTTTAAAAAAAACTTCGACCCCCTACTTCGGCAGATAAAACCTACCGAAGTCAATGTTAGCCTATGGGGAAGGTCCCCATAGGCTTGCTAAGCTTTTTTTGATCGAAGGATTTTCCTTCGATCGTTTGATTAAAATCCTTCGAATCGTTCGATTCGAAGGATTTAATCGTTCGATCGAACGAAAAATCCTTAGATCGTTCGATTGAACGTTTAGCGCTAAATCCTTCGACTTCGATATTCGAAGTCGAAGGATTTCAATTCGAGGGTCGAATTTCGAAGTATTTTTAACTTCGAAATTCGACCCTTAGTGAATCTGCCCCTTAATGTTGGGTTTGAGATTTATTCTGTCCTTCTTGTCACAGCAAATGTTTTGTCCAACTGAGATAAGAATTAGGTAGTGGGATGCTAGAAAAAAATGAGCAGGTACTTGTAAAATGAATAGAACTGGTTGTGACACATGAAAACAACCAGTACTAAAAGTTAGGAGAGTGTGGGGCTGGCTCCCTTTGCATAGAAGATGTATTAGAGCTCACACTCTGAAACAGATGCTGTCTCTCTATAGGTACCTGCTCCCCCTCAAGCCTGCGTCCAGATTTAGACAAGTGCCCAGCAATTAGCTGGGGTAATTTAATTTTTTACCATAGAGAAACCTTTGCAATGGCTTGGGTCCATGGGTGCCTATATGGTAAATACAGCCCTGATCTGTGGATTTCTCAGAGAAAAGGCAACCTAAAGAAAATACTTTTGGTTCATGGAGTAACATATTTTGGAGAAAGAAAATTCCATGTGAGCTCCATTGTTTGATTGTGCAGGAAGCTCAATACCTGTGTTGTCTAATAGGTATTATTGACTTGCACACATGTCCCCTTAATATAAGGAGAGGAACAACTTAATAGATCTGTTTCTAACTATTTATTTTGGAATATGATTAAATATACCGGTAGGTCATTTATTTACTGTAAATTTTAGAGACACCCTTGTTGCTCTCATAATTGCCTTATCTGTTGCTTGAAACACTTTAAGTGTAAAAGGGGTATGAGAGTAGTACATAGATATACAAAAATAAGATTTCTCCTTAATGGAGGAAAAACAATCCTATTGGGTTTAATTAGTGTTTATAAGCATAGAGATCCAACTTCCATAAAGACCCGTTATCCAAAAACCCCGGAATTGCAGGTCCCATAGCTGTAAAGGTTTATTGAACTTTTTTGAATTTAAGAGCACTGAAATGTTTCTTAATCTTAACTACTTTTATGAGTATGTATAAATGGTACAGAAATGGTTACAGGTGAATTCTCCTATGTCTTTTTGGGGCGCATGTTTATAATATGCTCAGGGCCAGCCCCCTGAAAATGACAGCATTGCCAGTTTACTTCCACTACACCAGCAGGAATACATTTAAATACATTTAAAACAAGGCTCTTTATCTGTGCTTTTGAGCCTGTATGATCATTGAAGGCTGCTATCAGTGCCACTCATTCAGACTGTCTGCCTTTGCAACTGAAAGGGTAGACATGTTTTGTCATGGCTATACCCATATGTATCTTTATTAAATTACCCAATTTTAATTATTCTGAAAAAAGGCAGAGACATTTTAAAAGTGAGATTTTAGGAAGATTCCATGTTTTTATTATTATTAAATATATTATTATTTTAATTATTATTGTTTATTCACATGCCATTACAATAAAAAAGTGAATACGATGTAAACAATTGGTGCTTTAAGCCTTTGATGGAAATCTTGTGTTTGACATCAGATTTTAGCTGGGGTTCACTGACTATACATCATACATCCTAAATAAAAAATTCCCAAATTTTACTCAAGGACCTTGTTTGGTATTTGTGGATATTCTGGATTTTGTATGAGTGGGTGTAGAGTCAAACGAGTTTATGCCTGGGGCTGCAAAATACCAGTTGGCTTACTGCCATAATACAGCAATAAAGAGAAATACATACACTCATGTTTTAGAGACTGTAAAGCTTTAAATGTTGCCCTTGACACAACTGCAAGAGTAGAAAGAGAGCAAAATGACACGCATGTCTACTCATGTACAGAGCATTGAAATTTGGGCAGTGCCGTTGGGTACAACCTTGTGTCCAGCAGTGCTTCATCTAACATGGCCCTACATGGTTCAGTTAAAACTGCATTGGCTTGTTGATGTATTCTTCATCCTGACAGCCTGCATTTCCCATTGTTGTGATCAAACTGTTTGGCCAAAAGACTGTTTCAGCCCAATATCCCCCACCTCAGCCCAAAGGGCAGATCTTTTATTTTATGGACCGCTTTAGATCGCACCTTGTGCCAGCTAATGCTCACTAATTTTCAAATTGTTTTTTTTTATTAGGGAAAGTGTTCCTTTTGTTTACTGTCCCATTTGCCTTCTTCTAATCTGTTATCCCCCTTCCTTTTCATGTGTAGACAGACCCTATCAAGAATGTTGAAGACATATGTGAAAACATGCAGCTGTTTGTAAAAGAGGATATCCTGACTGGAGATGAGCTACTTTTTGAATACAATCCCGAGGTGAGTGAGCCTTGTTTCAAAAAGAAACACCACATATTACTTTGCAGCATACTGAAGGGCCTTTTCAGACACCATGCATATGCTGTAGCCTGAATGATCATTTTAGCACAAGTATTGCATTGTTACACTTTAAATCTCAGCAACTGTGCTTGAGTAAGGAGCATATGGAAGATTATATCTAGGCATCTTATTTGCATTTGAACTAAAGAAACTGCATGTTTTCTTTTTCTCTAGGTAATCTCAAATGCCCTCAAGTACTTTACACCTCAGAAGGCAAATATTATGGCCCTGTCACCTCATAATGAAGGAAAATGTGATCTCGTAGAAAAATGGTTTGGGACCCAGTACAGCAAAGAAGGTACTTTTTTTTTTTTATATATATATTTTTTTTAAGGTCTAGTTTTAAAAGGAGCACAAAATGCCAAAACACCTGGGTTGCCAATCTGTTTAGCACAGCCTTAGGGTAGAGACACACAATGCAATTCGGGGAGATGATTTGCCAGCTACAAATCTCCTCTTCTTCGTAGCGACTAATCTCCCTGAACTGACTCCCCTGCCTTCCCGCCGGCTAGAATGAAAATCGCCTCACGAGAAAACTTCGGACGACTCCGGAAAATGAAGTGCTCTGAGTGCCATGCCACCAAATTTTGATCCAGCTCCTTACTGTACTGCATGTGCATCTGCCTTAAAATCTGTGCAAGGGATACCTTGAAGCAAAGAAAAAGATGGTGACAGGCACTGTTTAGCAAAGTACTCCCCAGCTGGTTTGTTTTGACAAAAAGAGCTGCCCCCCTTGTTTTTTATCATTTCCTTCTTGCAGTCCATTTCAAAGGACACGATACTTTAGAACCAAATTTAAGGCACCCTTTATGTTTTTTTCTTTTTACAGATATTGATCCAAAATGGAAAGCTCTCTGGGCCGCAGATTTTGCTTTAAACCCAGATTTGCATCTTCCCGAGGAAAACAAATTTATTGGTAAGTTTTAGAAATACATATATTTATGTTTTTATACTTTTTACAAATGTATTTATTGCATATAACCAATTGTGTCTGTATAAATATATATATATATATATATATATATATATATCTAGTAAATTACCATAATATCTTTGTCATTAAACCTGATAACATATAAGAAATAAAATAGCTTACTGTCTTATTCATTTTTCTTTATAGTGAAAGGGGTGGTTCACCTTCAAACAACGAGTTGTTTTCAGATAGATCACCAGAAATAATGACTTTTTCCAATGACTTTCTATTTTCCATGTGTGACCATTTTTCTAATATTGAAGTGTAAAGTGTCATTTTTCACCTTCTAAAGCAGCTCTGGGAGGGGGAATCACCGACCCTGTAAACTGTTCTAAATGGATTCATTTAGTTGATACTTTTCTTATCTTTGTCCCTGCTGAGCAGAATCTCTGGGTTTCATTACAGACAGCTGTTAGAATTGATACAATAGTTGCTAATATTCCAGAGATGCTGCTGAGAAATGTATCAACTAAATTTTGCAAAATTGTAACCGTTTAGAGTCTGCACCTGAATTACTGAGCTGCCAGACTCAAACACCAGAGACATGAACATTCAACTTTAAACTTAGATTTTGGAAAAACAGTAAAAAATGGAAAGTAATTGAAAAAAAGTCTTTATGTCTATTTAATTGTTTTTCATAGCTTCTGAATTTGCTCTGAAGACATCAGACTGCCCAGACACAGAGTATCCAGTGAAGGTGTTGGACACTGAGCTGGGAGCTTTATGGTACAAAAAAGATAACAAATTCAAAATTCCTAAAGGTGAGTTGTGATGGTCTGAAGTGTGTGATCTAAACATTGCTAAATGTGTTAAAAGGTTTTTTGAAGGCAAGCACTTGCGTTTTTGGGAGTGCAGCTTGATTGTCTTTGCTTTATTGTATATTTATTGTGTTTTAAAAAGCACATTTCAATGTGACTGTGCTAAAATGAACACCAATATGTACAACCAAAGTAAAATGCATCTAAACACCCCCCTTTGTAGGACTGCCTACAAGCATTCCATCAAGCTCTCCAACCCAAAGAAGGGATTTTTTTAGTTTCTATTCATGCCAATAAGAGTTATACACTCGTTTTGTTGAGGTCTTATTTCTTCCCTATTTTTATGACAGTGTGCTTTCTGACTTTATCTGAAATATAGGCCACACCCTAGGTTCTAGTTTTTTTTTTTTTTTGCCTGGATGTTGCTTTGAATGCTGTAAACTTTTTGGGGCAGATTTATTAAGGGTCGAATAAAAAAAAATTTAATTTTCAAACTTTTTTAATGGTCAAAACTGTCAAATTAACCAAACTTGATTTGAGTTTTTATTAAAAATTAAAATTTGAATTTTGGGATTTATCATACTCTGGCTCTTCAAGAATTCGAATTAGACTATTTGCCACCTAAAACAAGCCATATTCATGTATAAGTCAAAGGGAGAGGTCCAGGGATCAATTTGGAGATGTTTGTAGCCTTCCTTTTTTTCGGAGAGAAAACTCAAATCAAGTTTTTTTATAATTCGAATCAAATTCGATTTGACTTTTCAGATCGGTAAACTCGTCCAAATTTTTAAAATTTGATTTTATTAATACATTTCCCCAAGTAAACTTTCAAGTTCAATTGAATTTAAGAGAGTTTAAAAAAATTCACAAATTCGAAATTCGACACTGGAAAAATGTGCCTCCCCATGTTGCCACGCCACATGTTTAAAGGGGATCTATGGTCGAAATCTTTAATCTTTCTTAGGCTTTGGGGAATGATTATAATTCTATTTGTAACTGCAATGCATTTTTTTTTACCGGTTTTGATGCTCTAATAGCCATTACCTTGCCTGTCAATGTATTCCCCCACAATCTGCTCAGTTCACTTGTACAGAAAACCTTCAAGGCCAGTGGCCGTCTCTTCTGCCGGACCTGCCCACCTACCAATAAAAAAACCGTAGGCGGTTATTGTTACAGATGCCAGGTCAGAAGCAGACTCGTACACCGCTGAGGAGGAGACCCAGGAGAGAGAGGGCAAGTCTAGCATAGTGTAACGCAAGCAATGAGATAACCTTACAGTGACATAAAATAGCACATTACTTGTTTTTTATTTCCACAACACGGTGCCCGTCCTGGAATGCTAGGACTGGCACCGCCAGAAAAATCAGGACGCAATTAGCTCGAAGTTCTAAGGATTAGGTTTTGTCATTGAAATATAAGCAGGAGGGGGCGCTGCTCTGGTGAATCCCAGGTACAGTGTGTCTGCAGCCGGCTTCATTCATACCACAGTTTGAAGATTATGCAACGCCAGCATCTTTTTCGCAGCGTTTATGTTACAGTTGGAGAAAAAAACGAGTAGTGTGCTGTATTATGTCACTGTAAGGTTATGTCATTGCTTGTGTTACACTACGCTAGACTTCCCCCTTTCTCCCCCGGGTCTCCCCTCAGCGGTGTGCGTGTCTGCTTCTGACCTGGTGACTGTAAAAATAGCCGCCTACTGATTTTTTATTGGTAGGTGGGCGAGTCAGGCAGAAGAGACGTCCGCTGGCGTGAAGGTTTTCCGTGCAAGTGAACTGAGCGGATTGTGGGGTAATACATTGACGGCTATTCGAGCATCAAAACCGGTAAAAAAATGCATTGCAATTACAAATAGAACTATAATTATTCCCCTAATCCTAAAAAGGATTATAGATTTCGACCATAGATCCCCTTTAAGGCTGAGGGCACAGGGAGCGCTGTGTTCACTACTCTCTGCCTGCACGCAAGTGGAAGCTGTATTTTTAAGTGTAGAAAATGAGCAAAGTGGATCCACTTCTCTCAACCTGCAAAAAAATAAATAAAAAATACATGCATGCTAAGAGCAGAAGAGAGAATGCTTAGTATGCCCTCAGTCTAAGGCTATGGTCAGAACAGGCTGTTTTTGGACCGTGGATAATTGCAGGGCTAGAAATATCACCTCCATTGTGGGTTGTTTCTGCCCTCCAGTGTGTATACAGGTTGGCTATCTATGACACTGGCACACAGGTACTTTTGTGACTGGACTGTCGATTCCCATGTGGCACATAACATTTGACCACCAGTTTCTGAACAAATTAAAACTGTAGGTATTGAAACACAGAGCCAAGTATTAACAAAATCTAGGGATCTTGAAATAATTATCAAGTAGAACTTGCCATTATCAAAGATGTCCAGTATGTTTTTGTTGTAAAAGATACATTTCTACTGCACAATAGGGAGTGTAGAGGTATTTTGTTCATGTATCTATTTTTCCCCCCAACAGCTTATGTTCGTTTTTATCTGATCTCCCCTGAGATACAGAAATCACCAGAAACGTGAGTGCCATGTATGTGTTTTATATGTAAAATAAGACGGTAAAGATCAGATCAGTAGCCTCTCTTTTTTTTTTTTTTTTTTTTTTTTTTTTTATAGCTTGGTCCTGTTTGACATCTTTCTTAATATACTGAACCACACGCTTGCAGAATCGGCCTATGAGGCAGATCTTGCACAGCTGGAATATAAACTGGAGGCTGGAGAATTTGGACTAGCTATCAGTGTGAAAGGATTCAACCACAAATTGCCAGTGAGTATAATGAGAGAAGGGATGTGTTAATGCAATCAACCTCTTCAGTGATTGGATTGGACAGGGTTAATAATCTCAATGAAATTCATGATAAGCAAAACCAATATACACATTAAAAATAAATCTCAAACTAAAGAAAGAGACCCTTTAGTTAAATTTTATCTGCATGGAGTTTGTCTGCCATGTATTTGCTCTGATTTCCTCTCATTTGGCTTCTGGTGAAGTTAAGTTTAGTATGTTTGTGGTTCAGAATTATGTTGTATCACTTGGGCAGGGATACATGGGAGTTTTGTTAAAGCATTACACACTATATCACTATTATATAGAAGCAAATACAAATAAGGAATACTTTCAGATGTTCCAATTTTACTTTCCCCACAGCTTCTGTTTGAACTGATTATTGACCACCTGGCAGACTTCACCGCTTCTATTGATGTGTACAAAATGATTACAGAGCAGCTCAAGAAAGTCTACTCCAATCGTCTCATCAAACAAACAAAATTAGGGCCGTGAGTATCAAGTACACCATCTTTTAGGGCTATTCCACACGGGGAGATAGCCACGCGTTTGCGGTCGCGGCGTCAAAGCGCCGCGACAGTCGCAGGCGACAGTTTGTATGGGCGCCTATGTAAAAACGCCTGTGCTAACCACACGAGGCGATTTGCTTTTCAACAGTCGCCTGAAAAAGCCTGGCGAGGCATTTTCAGGCGACTGTTGAAAAGCGCATCGCCTCGTGTGGTTAGCACAGGCGTTTTTACATAGGCGCCCATACAAAACTGTCGCCTGCGCCGGTCGCGGCGACTGTCGCGGCGCTTTGACGCCGCGACCGCAAACGCGTGGCTATCTCCCCGTGTGGACTAGCCCTTAGAAATCCTTTTCCCTTTCTTTTCTCCCTTTAATGAGCCACATTGTTTCCAACAACTGTCAACCATAGGAAAATAACCAATGGTATCCATTCAGAGGTTTTCATTTTTCTACCTGAAGCTGGATACTATGGGTTGTTGCCCAGGTACTAATTTGTCCACAATTTATTCATGGATTCATTTCTCAACATCCAGAAACATTAATTACAAGATAAATAAGCAATAAAGATGACCAGAAATGCTTACCGATATAGTTCCACCTAGGATTAATTGTGTATGGTTAAAATGCAGGGGAGATGCTGCATGTTCCTATGTGCAGTGCTATGGGTACAGGCCACAATGTGGTTTGTTAAAAATGCTATTGAATTGCAATGATTCAATACTTTGCTTCTTGCTTTGGAAGTAATATCTTCATATAAATGAGAATGGCGGTGTCCTAGTTCATAGTTCACTTATTAAATCATGTCACTTCCACCTAAGGAACATATCTAAAATACGATCATTTATCACCCAAGACGCTGCCAAAATTCTTATTCACTCTCTCATCATATCGCGTCTAGACTATTGTAACTCTCTTTTAATTGGCCTCCCCCTCCAGAGACTGTCACCTCTCCAGTCCATAATGAACACTGCTGCGAGGCTCATACACCTCAGCAACCGCTCCTCCTCTGCCTCGCCATTCTGTCAATCCCTGCACTGGCTTCCGATACCTTTCAAAATCAAATTCAAATTAATGACACTGACTTTCAAAGCACTTCATAACTCTGCCCCACCCTACATCTCTGAACTCATCTCAATATACTCACCCACTCGCTTACTACGGTCCTTTACTGACCTGCTACTCAACTCTTCTCTCATTACCTCCTCACATGCTCGCATTCAAGACTTTGCAAGGGCTGCACCCCTCCTCTGGAACGCTCTCCCACAGTCTGTCCGACTTTCTCCCAACCTTTCTGCTTTCAAAAAATCTCTGAAAACTCACTTCTTTCGAGAAGCCTACCCTCACTCTGCTTAACTACCAAACGCAACACCACATACAATACCACATTTCTCACCCACTTAATTTGATCTTGCCCACTCCCACACCTTGTGTATTACTCCCTTCCCTTTAGACTGTATGCCTATGCATAGGGCCTTCCTCACCTTTTTGTACCTGTATTGATTGTGATGTTTGTTACTCCATTTATTCTATATATGTAATTCATGTGATGTAGTTGTATAATCACATTTACTTTACAGTGCTACGCAATATGTTGGCGCTATATAAATACATGTTAATAATAATTAGTTGGGTCGGTCCAGGCAAGACTGCTAGACAAGGTTGTATTTCAAATAATTGCCTTCTTTCTTTGTTTTGCAGAAAACAAGGGCTAGCAAAGGCTGAGCATAATTGAAGCTACTCCATCTTTGGTCCTTGCAAGGTAGAAAATTAGCTTACCATTATACAACACCTTCTGCTTTTTGTTAGCAGGAGTTGATTATGCAGGGGCTTATATGTGCACTGGTAATCTAATTATCTACCTTTTCATGAACTAGGGATGCAGCGAATCCAAGATTCGGTTTGGGATTCGGCCAGTATTCAACCTTTTTCAGCAGGATTCGGCTGAATCCTTCTGGCTGGCCGAACTGAATCCAGATCCTAATTTGCATATGCAAATTAGGGGAGGGAATGTGCGTGACTTTTTGTCACAAAACATGGAAGTAAAACATGTTTTCCCCTTCCCACCCCTAATTTGCATATGCAAATTAGGATTCTGGTTCAGTATTTGGACAAATCTTTCACAAAGGATTTGGGGATTCGGCCGAATCCAAAATAGTGGATTCGATGCACCCCTAAACCAAACATTGAGTAGTGTTCATTTCACTGTGTAACCCTAAAAATAACAAAACATTTAATTTTTCAACCAAAAGGCAAAAAGTTTGTTCATGGATTTTTCTTTTTTTTTTATAAAACTCATTTGGTTCTTGAACTTTCTCAGAAAAATAAAAAGGTCGTATGCAAATTTTCGTTTTCATTAGGGACATAAGACTTATTATTCTGGAGCATGGTCGCTGGTCAATGATGGAAAAGTATCAAACAATTCTAAAGGGTGTAAGCTTAGAGCGTATGCTGTCCTTTGTGAAATCGTTCAAGTCTCGGCTGTATGCTGAGGGCTTAGTGCAAGGAAACTTCACCTGCAAGGTGAGTATGGAATACATACCATGCCTATTGTGTAAAGAATAAAGTTATATATACTGTAAATATTGCATCAAACCAGATTTAAGGTTACGGTATTGTCTTTATTGTCCTGAATACATTTTGTATATATCCATGCTACATTTTAAAAATGTTTTACTAAAGTATAAATAATGTATGACAGTGATACATATACCATGATCCACTGAAATTACACATTTTACACACACAAGTATGTGTGATCAGTGTTGCATCCACTGCAGTGGTATCCAGTGTGTTGAAACAAAAATGCAGGTGGTGCATTTTGAGATATTGGACACAAATTGGGATTGCACCATTCTGCACTATTATGACAGCTTTGTGATTCACTGGGTACAAATCTGCCTGTGTGTCTGTTGTTACAGTCTGCAGAGGGAAACCCGGGACTAACTACAGCTTCTAGGGTTCCCATGCATCAATAGGCACATGATTTAGAAAAGGAGGCAAAACAGGTGCACTGGTACTGAGTGTAACTATAGGAAAGTGCAAAGGAGAATCTTTTAAACACAAGTACCTTTTAAATGAATAGTGTTAAAAGGCACAATAACTTTGTCCACTTGTGGATGACCACAACTATGGGTGTGGTAGTAAATGAGCCTTATAGTGTGAGTGTTAGGAGACCATGCCCTATAGTACACAAATAAACCATGTTGACACCCCTCCCTAAGTTTGCGCTTGATTGGTGGAATTGACCTTTTAAGCGGTGGATGAGATTTTTTTTGTGGGGTTTTGTTTGTTTTGGTTTTTTTTAAGGACCACCATCAATTTTCCCAAACCACTTTTCCAACTTCTACTGGTATTATTACTGGGAACAAACTTTGTGCATCTGAACTGTCACAAACAAGGCCTGGGTGCAAGCTTTACACGTGAGATACAGCAGACTATGGTTTTTCTTGTGTTGGGCTGTTCTGTGTGATAACTTGTACAGCAGCACCATTTACATTAAAAAACCCTACATGGAGAAACTGAGGTTTTTATTGCCCTTTAAAGCAAGTATGCACACTTCATTTTAAGTCTTGCTAGCCCACTTGTTTCATTTAATTGCAGATTTGTATTTTTTGCAGGAATCCATTGAGTTTCTCAACTGTGTTGTAAGGTTAGTACACTTGCTCTTTTACTTTCTTGTCGGATACTTTTTTTGTGCAAGTTGATTGTGAGTTTGGTACTGCGTGAGAGACCATATTCTAATCATTTATTTATATCTAAATTTTACAATCCTGCACCTGCCCCACCACTTTGTGTCATACTTTGAGGTTTTGGCATGTTTAAGAGAAAATGGGAGAAAAAAACAGATTTTTTTGAGTTTTCAAACATAAAATTACCTTTATGTGTTCTTTTTTTTTTATTTCTGTCCATTCTTAAAAGAATCCTTTGACCATGCCAAATTAAGTTTTAACGGAGGTGCTTCCCTGCACTTTAATGTACTGTATTGTATTTGTATCGCTAGCAAAGCATACTGTAAACAAATTCCCAGTTTTTAAAAAGGATTAAAGGGGTTGTTCACCTTCAAACACTTTTTTTCAGTTCAATTGGTTTCAGATTGTTTACCAGAAATAAAGACTTTTTCCAATTACTTTCTATTTTCCATTTGTGACCGGTTTTATAATATTGAAGTGTAAAGTTGAATTTTTCACCTTCAACTAAAGCAGCTCTGGGGTGGGGGTCGACGACTCTTTAACTGTTTTAAATTGATACATTTAGTTGAAACATTTGTTATCTTTGTCCCTGCTGAGCAGAATCCCAGAGTTTCATTAAAGGCAGCTGTTAGAATTGATACAATAGTTGCTAATACTCCACAGATGTATCAACTAAAGCTGGCCATAGATGCAAAGATCCGATCGTACGAATCATCGTACGATCGGACTTTCCCATCTCCCGACCCGCCACTAACCATTCAGATCAAAGTCTTACCAGTCAGATTAGTAAAAGAACAGATCAGCAATGTTCTGCCCCTGACAGCAATCGTACGATATCTATGTCCAACCAAAGCTAGTGACAGTCTCCCACTGAAAATCGTACGATCGGCAATACACGCAGAGATATTATCAGCAGCCGACAGAAGTTTTCTAACCTGTCCGATCGACCAAACGACCGATCTCCGCCGGACGAAAAATGTCGGGACTCTCCACGCATGGTCCGAAAATCGTACGAATCCTCGATTCGTACGATCAGATCTTTGCGTCTATGGCCAGCTTAATTGTATCAACTAAATGTAGCAAATCACTGGATCACTGAGACGCCGGATTGAAACCGGAACATTATTTCTTTAAACTTAAATTTTGGGAAAACAGTAAAAAATAAAAGATGGAAAGCAATTGAAAAAAACTCTTTGTTTATGGTGAACAATCAGAAAACAACTCAACTGAAAAAACTATTAGCAAGGTGAAAAAAAATTTTGTCCCACAGAAGTTCTAGTACTAGTAACTGATGAGTCTTAGGTATAGAATAAATAGTTAATAGATTTATTTTATAGGGATGGGGTCTGGAACGGTAGTAGATTACCCTGTCACACGGGATCACCCTTATTTGTGTATTTAAGCTTAGAAAAAGTCTGGCAGTAATAACTACTTTAATTTCTTATAGGTTGAAGATTTCTTCTTTATTTTTTTTTTAAGAATTCATGACCGTTCCCTCTTAAACTGCCATGCTTCTGTGTAATACACAACTCTTGCTGTATTGTTTAATATCTATTCTTTGGCTGCCTAGTCAACCAAACTTAATGAACCAATTGTGCATTTGTCAAGCATAATGCTTTAATGTGCTTGCAAATGATTGCCGTCAATATTTGCAACAAATCATTGATGCTTTTTGGCAGGAAACTGAAGTTCTCTCGTTTGGAGGCCCGTGTTCCTGTCCAGTTCCAGGTTGTTGAATTGCCTAATGCTCACTGTTTGTGCAAAGTGAAAGCTCTGAATAAAGAAGACAGCAATTCCGAAGTCACTGTCTATTACCAGGTAACCATTTCCATTTATAGATGATACATAGTTTTTTTAGCATATTTTATTGAGACTGAAAGACTTTTGAAAATGAAGACTACTGTTAAAAGTCTGATAATGTTCAAATATGAGCAGGGGCAGGACTGATGCTTTCTAAGCAGAAAGGAAGTGAACCTTTATACCAAGAAATACTCTGTTTAAAGGACAAGGAAAGTTAAACGAAAGAAGTAGGTAGAAATGTTGTACATTATGTTTTGTGCTTCTGTATCAGCCCTAGCAGTAAAGATCTGTTCCTCCAAAGATGCCCCAGTAGCTCCCCATCTTCTTTTCTGCTGATTCACTGCACATGCTCTGTGCTGCCGTCACTTACTGAGCTTAGGGACCCACTCACAATACACAGTACAGTACACATAGAATATAAATGTCACAGTGTAAGGCTGATTAGTAATTAATACAGATAATTACTACATGGCAGCACAGAAACCAGTGCAATTGGCATCAAAATTTAATAATCAGCCCTGTAGCATTAGCTTATAATACAGACAAATCTCATTTTCTGCTTGATAATTTGCAATGATCCCTAAGCAGACACTTTCCAAGATGGTGACCCCCTGTGACAAGTTTGAAGTCCTGGATCATTGCTGCTATTGACAGGCTGAAACTTTAGGCTGGTGCAATAAGTGCAGTATATAAAACATGGCATTTTAAGCCATATTAATTTTTAGGGTTTAGTTCTCCTTTAAGAGAACTTTTTTGGAATCTAAGTAGATGTGAATTGTGGAAGCGTTACTGTGTGGTATATGGCCACTAGTACACACTCCATTTAGACCATGGACTGAGTGATTAGATGTTTAAGGGAATCAGCCCTTGTATGGTTGCGTTTAGCCTAATTTTAATCTTAAAGTGGTGTGAGATATTCTTAAAATATTAGTAAAAGCTAATTCTACATTTTTTTTCCAGTCAGGTCCAAGAAGTTTAAGAGAGAACGCTTTGATGGAACTGCTAGAGGTGAGCATTTTATTACTGTACAATACTAGTCGCTCGGTATGAAATGCAGAAAACCACACTGACCAGTTAAGTAGACCAATCTTTTTTGCATTTCAGCAGATGTTTGGAGCTGTTGTTAAAAAAAATAAAAAAATAAAAGTGCTGTTCAGGTCAGTCTGTCGGAATACCATGCGTTGTATTAAAGCTTGAGAGCAGGATGCAACCAGGTTCCTAATGTCAGGCACAAAGCTGTTATTGATACTGATACCAGTCAAAACAAATTGACATCCTCTAATGGATATTAGGGGTGCGTTACATATTTATCAGTTATGGTATTCAATATTTTGCCATAAAGAATTGTTTGTAGCCATTGTAATGGAAACTAGTAAAAATAAATAGAACTAGAAAATAAGAAATGTGTTGTTATGAAGGGATTTTACTACTTTAATACCCTGGTGCTGGTGTAGCAGGTCACATGATGTGGTGTGGGGGGTTGTAATGTAGATTTAAGGAGAATCACAATCTATGTTCTGTTAAGTGCACCAGAGGAAGGACGCATGTGGATTGAAAGATGTTGTGCAATGCATCTCCAATAAACTAACAAACAAACTGCACTACTTCACTCTCCAGGGAATACAGATTTACATACAAAAACAACCAATAACTGATACAATGGGTAAAGAGGGATTGGCCAAAAGGTGGTTACAAGCTCTGACAAAGGGTCCCCGAAACATTGCACTTCCACAGTAAAAACTTTTCCAAAGGCAATCACAGGTCTTGTGTGTTTCTTTACTACTAAGTACTTGGAGGTCGCTGTATCCTCTAAACACTGGGCACCAAGCTTATCTTTATTATCAACATAAAGGTGTGTGATTGTTATCTCTATTACTTGCTCTGAACCAGTGTGCACACTATTTGTTATTTAAAATGTATAAATGCATCAACCAAGAACATAAATTATAAGTAATCTCCTTTTATTCGGCATCCATTTACATTGCCAGTATCACATTTAGCTGTTTTATTTGAAGCAAAGGAAGGTTTACCTGAGCCATTTACAAAAAAGTATCATAATCCGGGGCTGACAGAGCTGCCATTAAAGTTCACCTTCCAGTTATTAATGTTGAATTTTCATTTTCTTCTTTCTGTTGTTCAGTTTAGTGATGCAGGTGCTGAACTGTCACAATTTGTTACAGTAGTTGATCCAGGTCTTGGCAGCATCTGTGGAACATTAGCAACTATTTTATCAATTCTAACAGCTTTCTTTAATGAAACCCAAAGATTCTGCTCTGCAGGGACAAAGAGCAGAAATCGATCAACTAAATGTATCAATTTGTAACAGTTAAGTCTTGAAAAAGGGTTGTACCCGAAACATGTAGTGTTTTGCACTGCTAATATAAGAAAAACATGCAGTTTTGAAGCTGTTTATTCCAACTTTATTCCAGTATCTTATACTTTTGGGAGTGTGATAGGCTCCTAGGAATTCACAGCGATACACTTTCTGAACTTACACGCTGGGACCAGCAACTTGTCTCACTTACAGTTAAGTCTGTGACCTGCTTCAGAAAGACATAAGAAAATTAGAAAACTTGTTGCAAATAGAAAATAATTGGGAAAAAGTCTTTATTTCTGTGAACAATCTGGAAACAGCTGAACAAAAAAGTGTGAACAACCCCTTTAACTGAAACATGCCAGTGTGTTTATGTAACTTAAGAAAAGCTGTTTTTTTTTCAGTTGCACATGGAGGAACCCAGCTTTGATTTTCTGAGGACAAAGCAGACTCTGGGGTGAGAGATACATGATATCAGCACGAAGAACTGTGTGAAGGGATGTAAGAAGGGTCTGGCTTCTTGGTTTTCTAGGATATGTCTGTGGATAAATATTTGCTAACAAGAGAGAGACATTTTATTTTAGTTTGTGAGCACTGCTTAAAATGTTATGGACATCTACGATGGATGCAGGAGCTTCCCCCTGTATTGAAGGGGTTACACACCCCTAAACACTTTCCTTGACAACTTATCAGCAGCCTGTCTGGTGCCATTCCAGTGCCATTTGCTGCAAACTCCACCCTGACTAGTTTCCCATCTGATCCATGTGTGAGAATGATCATCCGTTTTGAACAGCTGGAGTTTAGGAGGGTTATGTAACTAAAGGCACTGTTTGCCCATGGGCAGTAACCCCTAGCAACCAATCAGCAGGTAGCATTTACTAGTCACCTGTTCAAAAGCAAACATCATATGGGTTACTATATGTTACTGCTCTTGGGCAAACTTAGTCCTTTTTATTACATTTGGGGGTGTTCAAATCAAATCAAATTCATCAATTAAAAATTTGCTGCCACAACAGTATATTATTTCTCTCTGCTTTGTGTACTGAAGAGCCGTGTGGATTTGTTTTTGTTTTGTCCACTATCTGTGTTCCCACATTTACTTCTGCTTAGCAGCTGAACCTGGAGTTTTCTAGCCAATCAATTGGGCATGCGATGAGTAAAAACTATGTAGGAAACATTCTTGTTTCTCATTCCTTTACAAGTGGGTTTTGTGCACGATTTTGTATGAAGCGTAGGATAATGAGTTCTTGCAATTGCCCAGGAGCTAAGTATTTAAGTGTGAGAATAAATTGTAATTTTCTCTGCTCAGTGTATGTTTTGCATGCAGTAATGCAACCTTTATCAAAAGAATCAATAACTGGATTTAGAAGCAGTACTGAAGGACCTTTTTTATTTGTATCATCTGCACAGGTATCAGGTGTATCCAACCTGCCGAAATACATGTGGCATTTTGGGATTTTCAATTACTGTGGAGACACAAGCAACTAAATTCAGGTGAGTAAAACCTAGATACACCTCTAGACACCCAAAGCATCACTATGTCTGTGCTGACGATTGTTCATCATTCGTTCACACACTCCTATCAACCGGCCCACGGCCAGAGCAGCTCTAAAAGTTGCTAGGGGTTTCTCTTTCGGGTGCTTCAGATATTTGTAGCTTTATGTGGGGAACAGGACAGCAGGACGACAGGTGGCTGAGTAGAGAATTTGTGGGTTATGGGATCTGAACTGGGAATTTAAAGGAACAGTTCAGTGTGAAAATAAAAACTGGGTAAATAGATGTGCAAAATAAAACATGTTTCTAATATAGGTAGTTAGGCAAAAATGAGAGGTATAAAGGCTGGAGTGACTGGATATGTAACATAATAGCCAGAACACTACTTCCTGCTTTTCAGCTCTCTAGCTCTAAATCTGTGAGGGTCATTTATCAACACTGGGCAAATTTGCCCATGGGCAGTAACCCATGGCAACCAATCAGATTGCTGCTTCCATTGTTCTACTTGCAGCTGGCTGCTAATCACCGATTGGTTGCTATAGGTAACTGCCCAAGGGCAAATTTGCACAGCGTTGATAAATGAGCCGCAGTGACTTGAAGGGAGGCCACATGGTACATATCTGTTCAGTGAGTTTGCAATTGATCCTCAACATTCAGCTCAGATACAAAAGCAACAGATATGACCCATGTGGTCCCCCATCAAGTTACAACCAGTCAGTGTAAACCAAGAGAGCTGAAAAGCAGGAAGTAGTGTTCTGGCTATTTATGGTAGACATCCAGTCACTCCAGCCTTTATACATTACATTTTTGGCTAAATAACTATATTAGAAATCTGAATACTTAACTGTTTGTATTCTCATCCCACAGCTCTGAGTTTGTGGACCAAAAAATAGAGGAATTTCTGGTGTTGTACGGAGATAGAATTGCAAACATGACTGATGAAGAATTCAAAACACAGGTTTGTGTATAGAGTGGTTGTACTAGCTGGAAGCATCCTGGGGAAGAGGAGGGTTTAAGCCAAAGTTTATGCATGGTGGTATCTATCCAGGTAAATATTTAGTGCATATTAATGGTGCTGTTCTTCTAGGTGAAAGCACTTATAAAAAAGAAGGAATGTGAGGATCCCAACCTGGGGGAAGAAGTGGACAGGAACTGGAATGAAGTTGAAAGCCAGCAGTACCTGTTTGACCGTTTAGTGCGTGAGGTATGATATAATAATAACCAGTTGCTGTGATGGTATTACCTACCATTCACTATTGAAATGCAGGCACAGGCCCGGATTTGTAGAAAGGCCACCTAGGTCCGGGCCTAGGGTGGTAGGATTTTAGGGGGACGGCATGATGTCCAACCACACCCATATTGGTTCAAAAACACTGGGGATGCGCTGCAGATACAATAGTTTTTTTACATTTCCCATGCGCCAATGCCCATTGCTCCAGTCCAGATGATGAAAATTTGCATGAATAAAGGGAAGGGGACAGGGGCGATGAACGGCAGTGGGCCTAGGGGCGCCCAATATGTAAATCCAGGCCCTTTGCAGGCATGGGATCTATTTTCTGGAAACCCATGATTTTGAAAGCTCTGAAATATGTGAATTACATAGACCAATGCCACTGCCTTGCTTTTTCTCTCTAATAAAAGATTTATTAGCCTTGTATATAATAACAAAGCTGCATCAATTCATGAAGATGCCAAACCATTCTATTGCTTTATTTAAGAAAAAAATTCCATAGAAAAAAAATAGAGAGAGAATATCGTGTAAAGCACTTAAAATATGGTGAAACAGAGAAACGTTCTCTTCTTCACCATTTTTTAAGTCCCGGGAGTGCCTTGCTTTAAATGATATTCTATATGACTTTTCTGCAGTGTGCACCCAGGCATTTACCCCACTGCAGCTATTTTTCCTCAGGTAAGTGACAGCAGCAGAAAGAAGATGGGGAGCTACTGGGGCATCTTTGGAGACACAGATCTTCACTCCTAAAGGGCTGTGGTTGCCTTGGGCTGGTACAGACTGCGAAACATAATCTACAACTGTACAAGATTTCTAGCCTACTTCTTTTGTTTTTTAACAGCAGCTTTATAGGAGCAAGCAAAAGCTTTGCAAAAGGAATATAACTGCAGATACCCTAGCTACATAGAGTGCTCTACTCACCAGTATATTCTTAGGGTCCGGATGCCAAGCCTTGAACCTTCACCTGGGTGTGGGCCATTAAAAAATTCACATACGCTGCCACTCCAAAGAAAACACCCTGACAAGCAAAACTAAAGCAAAAGTGATCAATTCCCAATAAGGAAAAGCCTTGTGTGTGTTGTTCCTGCTGGTACTATCCCACTGTTCCATGCCATATAAAGTAGGAAGCAACATTGTTTGGTAGCCTGGGCGTGGGCAATTAATAAATGCAATAATCTTCTTTATGTTCATAATTTTTTCTTAACTGGGACATCAGAGAATATATGATTAGAGGTTTTCAACCCTGCTCCACTAGAGGAACATGCTCACACATACTTGCGTTTCAGATCAATGCTCTGAAGACCTTTGTGAAGGAAGACATGATCTCCTTGTTTAAAGCACTTCGAGGCCCTGACAGAAAGATGCTCAGTGTGCATGTAAGTGTTTCATTCTCTGCAGTAGAATTCAGTGGCACTTCCAGCTGGTCTCCAAACTCCTCTGCGTGTCATTTATAGACATTTTATAGCACCTTATAGTAGTCCTGTTCCACTATATGGAGTGCCTTATTTTATGGAGAAGCCTATGGAAATGTTATAGTCCTCAAACAAGTGATTCACAAATCTGACCCAGGACATGCTGCTTTGCAAATTGCAATTAATCCTTGCTCTTTTCCTTTAGGCGGTTGGTTTTGGGGAGAAGGAGCCAGATGCTGTGACGTGCAATCCAAAGGGACAACCAGATTCCTCCAGTCCCCTTTGTCTGTCTTTCCTTCCTGCTACTCCATTGATGGCGAATGCAGTGCTAATTACTGATATCCGTGCCTTTACTTCCCCCTTGAAGCTCTTCCCATACCACAAAATAATCGACTAAAATTCTAAAAGGCACAGATGTAGGAGATGCTGGATTCCTGGTGGTGGCGGCTTTACACCATTATTTTGTATAGTTTTCCATTATGTGATCACAGTTTGCTTCCTTAAATATTTTTTAATAGAAGCAGATTCTAACACCAACTTGGAGACAGGCTAAGAACTACCAAGGCGGGTCTGGACTGGGATTCAAAATAGGCTCTGGCATCTCAAGTACAGACATCCCCCCCACCACCAGCCCAATAAATATTGACTCTATGGCATTTGCCAGAATCCACAGATTGCCAGTCCGGCCTGTACCAAGGGTGGCATGTAAAAACATATTGACTTGTTTCAGGCGGAAACGCCCGAAACGTGTCAAGTATGCTGCGTGTCTTTTAACATCGACGAATAAAGATTTTGGATTTTAAATTGCCTGGTGTGCAGAACCTCCATCTTCTTCCTCCAACTAGTCAAATTTATTTAGGTTTTATCTCTGCCATTCAGATATAGATTTGCTTTGAATTTTGGATTATTGTCTTGCTGCATAAGCATATGTACAAATGACTGAACATATTCCTTTGATTTTCTTTTTTGATCATGTTAAAATGGTTTTTCCCACTCTCATTATCTGCCCCCAAAATGTTACACTGCAGTGGAGCTGGCTGGTGGTGCTGGGGGCAGAGCAATGAGACAGATGGTACGATTGTTTCCCCAGAGTGTGGCCTTTATTCAGTGTCGGACTGTGATACCAGGGGCCCACCAGAAAACCTTAAGCTGAGGGACCACTTTCCAAACTTTTATACCTCCTCTCCTCACTCAACCTCTTTATTCTCATAGTCCCTTTTCTCTACATACTATACTCTATTCTTCCATTATTAAGCCCCTTTTTCCCATAAAGAAATAGGGAATGACCATGAAATAGGCCGAATGGTTAGAAGCAAGAGGCCACTGATACCTGGGCCAACCGGGAGTTTTCTTGGTATCCCGCTGGGCCTTTCCTACACTGCCTCTATAAGCCTGTGCCTTTTGTGGGAATAACCACTGACCTTAGCTGTGAATGAGAGGTATGAAGTTATATGTTGTGTCCGGTTGACTATTCCTGGGATGATTCACTAGTGTTCCAAGATAATGGCTCCCATTGTGGGTCAGTCATCCCACAGCCCTAATAACTTTGTAATGCTTTCCAGACTATTTTTTCTCAGTGTATTTTGCACACTGTACTTGTATGAACCCCGATTGCAATACCATTTTGACATATACAGATATGGGTCCTGTTATCCAAAACGCTTGGCACCTGGGGTTTTCTAGTTAATGGATCCTTCCATAATTTGGATCTTCATATTTTAAGCCTGCTTGAAAATCACGGAAAATAAACCTAGTACGCTGGCTTTGCTTCCAATGCAAATTAATTCTAAGTTTAGATCATATACAAGGTACTGTTTTATTATTACAGAGAAAAAGGACATTTAAAAAAAAATTTGGATTATTTGGATAAAAATGGAGTCTATAAGAAACGGCCTTCCTCTAACTCTGACCTTTCTGGATTACAGATCTCATACCTGTACAAAATTATAATGTTTGATATTTCATAAATGCTCTTATTTTGGCATAATTTTCAGATGTCTTGATCTGGTGGAATAGCGATCTTACAATATCTGCTTCCATGATTCTGTTGCCAATTCAATTAACAGTATCCTGTAATTATTTTACATACAAGCAGATTCTAATTTACTTTTTTCCTGTCCTTCCTGAACCAGATTTTCCTATACACATGCAAAATCCTACCGTCATACAATTACAGGTTGTCTCAGTGCCACCGCTGCTTCTGACCTGTTAATCCCAGCACACTTATTTAAAAGAATTCAAATGCATTTTTCTCTTTGAATATTACATTTTAATTGGAAATCATAAATGCAGGTCTAATAAAATAATTTGCTCTAACTTTTATTAGGAAATAAATAAATACAAATGTATATATGGAAGGAAACCCTTGCTGAAGCTATAAGGTATATGAGATGGATTGTATATGGTTCTGGTATGATATTCAAATAAAAATCTAAGAGAGTATTCCGAAGGGGAAAGAGTAAGCTGTACAATTTCAATTGAATGTTCAGCTCTGAATTAAAATACCAGATTCATACTGTATATACAATATTTCAAAATGTTTTTGGATACAGAATTGCAATTTTTAAGTCCAGCAATTTAATAAGGAAGTAAGCAAGATTCTGTGTTCCTGTGCTGAACAAATTCATAGTGTTTATCAAGATGCATTTTACTCACTAAATCATTGCAAGAAACTGCGATTGACAGGAGCCCATTAAAGCATAAAGTATGGAACAAGAGCATAGAGTTGTTGAGCAGCGGAGTGTCCTGAATGAATTGTCTGACGATGCAAGTCCAGTATCCCTGAGTTAGGAAACACTGCAGTGTAAAGAGAGCTCTCAGCACCACAGCAAATTCTGCTCATCTGGGGTTTTAATACCATCATTTCTTGGTTTTGGACCATATTTATTATAGATTTGTCATTTTTTTTTCATTACCCAGTTGATGGAACAATTCAGCGAGTCAATTAATATCTTAGGCTTGGTTCTCTCTTTAGCAGAGGTTCATCATACACCCAACACTCCCCATCCTCATGGAACAGCTAGAAAGAAAAATACAAATATACACATTAGAAAGTCCACATTCAGGGACACAGCATGTTTATTAAAAAATATATAAGCGGGCGTGACCTGGACGCTAACTAAGATGGCCACGTGAACAGATAGCTCCTCCGCAAAAACCCGCCGAAAGCTTACATTAGCACCCAGCACCCATGCGGCACATTATTAAAAAGAGACATTAAGGCTCCTGAAGCATTCCGACACTTAAAGGGGTGATCCGTTTGCAGAAACTGCAGAGCATACCGGCACCGGTAAGTCTGCCACACGCTTCTAAAGCAAGTGACCACCCGCCAGACCACACTTCAGTTTTAAAAAAACAACGGACATTGTTGCTGATAAGACGGTCAGGTGATCAAGAGACTGGCTGCAAGAGCTAGCTGGGAGGCTGCAAAAGTACCGCACTCCATTGGGGTAAGCAACTGCGCAACGTGATACAGCAGCACTAAACTCACTGTATGAGTCATACCCCCAAGAGAAACCCCCAACCCGAGTACCGGGACGATCCGGAGGTCGGTGACAGGGATACAATAAATCATATCATAAAGGTACAGAAGCTCAACAAAGCTTAGTCCTAAGATTACACTGCCCAAAACGTCCCCTGGGTATGGGATCCTATTCCCCAAAATGGGAAAAGGATCTAGATATTACAATTACTGAGAAAACCTGGTCAGCAATCTGGGAAACAGCCGAAAAACATCCATATGTGCAGACTCAGCGGTAACCCAGATCATGCTAAATGTTTCAGAGGTTGTGGAGAATGGGGGTCCTTCCTGCACACCTCGTGGACCTGTACTGTAGCTCAGGAATTCTGGAAGATGGTAGTGACTCTGCTCTCTGAGGTTCTACATTGTACTATACAAGCAGCTCCACACACATTCCACTTAGAAAGGAAGATTAGAGCCATACACTCTAAACAATCACACAAATTAGAATTGGAAACAACCCAAAATCCCAGGGAGGCACGCTCTGACATCAAAAATAAACTGGATCAGAGCAATGGAATCCATAAGAGATAAACTCCAGGACAGAAGCTACGAGGGGGAGCTGGAGTGGTATCCGTGGTTCCAGCACCTGGAGAAACCTGTAACCTAGAGGTACCATACGCTGAATACAAGATACTCTGACCTTTATACGGCAAGAACCTGATAAATGTCCCCCCTTTTTCTTTTCCCCCCTGCTTCTCTCTCTCTACTACACCCCCTTTATATACTCTAATGTAAATCTTTACTAAATTTGTGTTGACGCAATGATATCATAATAAGTGGAGACTCGCTCCGGCAGAGAAGCTTACAGAATAAGGAATAATATGTCATGAGATGATGCCATTCATACAATTATAGGTATACTATTTAGCAAAGCTTATTCTTGTTACCTTTGTCAACAGTAATGTTATTTCATTTGAAAATTGAAATTTAATAAAAACTTTAAATAAAAAAAAAATATATAAGCAGACACACAAAATAAGTAACTGTAATAAATAGGTTTAATTATTTGGCAAAACACACCCAAGGGTGATGACACAATAGGAGATTAGTTCCACAGGCAACTAGTCTCCTGAAGATGTTTTTCTGTTGGCAATAACGTAAATCAGTGGTGTGTAAACACGTGTTGCTTCGTTTTTTTTATTCGAGTAGCCCAAAGTTGCTTTGTTAGGAAAGAGACACAAGAGTAGATTTGGGGAGATTAGTCGTCCGGTGACCAATGTCCTCTTCTTCAGGGCGACTAATCTCCCCGAACTGCCTCCCCTTCCCGCTGGCTAGAATGAAAAGCGCCGACGGGATGGCACTCGGATCGCTTAGTTTTCTAAAGTCGCCTGAAGTTTCCTCGAGAAAACGAAGCGTTCCGAGTGCCATCCCACCGGCTAGAATGAAAATCGTAGGCAGGATGGCACTCCAATCGCTTTGTTTTCACGAGGAAACTTCAAGGCAGTTCGGGGAGATTAGTCGCCCCGAAGAAGAGATTTGTTGCCGGGTGACTAATCTCCCCAAATCTGTCCGTGTGTCTCTGCCCTAAGGAAACTTTGTGCTACTTGTCTGTGGTAGAAATTTGTTGCAGGCAACTATTCTACTAGTGTGTCATCAACCTAGTACGGATTATAGCTACACCAAAATAAAAGCGTTCAGGGGAAAAAAAGAAAAAAAACATTTACATGACCTAAGCCTACATCCAGGATGTTATACAAGATACCATTTCTGAATGGACACACTCAGACTTACTCTGGTCTCCCATTTTGTCTCCTTCTCTTTGCGCTCTCTTGCTTCTGCTCTCTGTTTCTCTTCCAAGTGGTGCTTTGCCTCAGTTGCTGCATCAATATCTTTAGTTTTCAAGTTATATGTCACATCTTTCCACAGCCTGGTAACCAGCACAAAGTAAAATATTGTTCATTTAAAAACTGATCATTAGGGATGTGCAAATGGTGAATTTCAAGATGGTGATGTATAAAAGGAAACCAATCTACTGAAACCCATTTCTTTTATTCATCTGAGGCTCAATCTGACCTCACTAGTTCCCAGGCCCATATCTAATTATTGCCCACTATGTGTCCTGGCCCAGACCTACTTGTTATCCAGTCAATGGTATAACTACAGTGGGCCGGCCTCCAGCGAATAGTTACGCCCCTGTATCCAGTATATGTGCCCAAGGCCATATCTACTAGTTGCCCATCTTTGCCTTTTTACTTCATTCCATCAAAAGCATCGTAATGCTCCTCCCCAACTTACTATACAGGCAAGATGGCAGTATGATTAAAACCTCCCAAATCTAGGCATGTATCACCAGTTTTTTACCAGTGGAAAATCTATTAGTCTTCATTTTCTGGTGTAACTGACCCTTTAAATACTAAGCACACGTAAATCTTATTCCTTATCTAAAACAATATTTTGAAAGCTAATTTCCATTATTATTTTTTTTAAATTTGACTACAGTGGTTTGATAAGGTGGTAAATTGTTGCTCTTAAATATAGGTTTCTAATTCATTCACCTTCGAGATTCATATTCTTCCTGATCTTCGAGCTTCCGCACCTTCTTCTTAACTGTAGGCATTTTCTTGGTATCTATAAATACTGTGTTTTCCTGTGTGCCAAAAACATGCCATTTAAAGAAAAGAAAAAAAAGATTGATCTGTGTATAGTCTAAAGATTTCTCTTACAACACTGCTAAATTACCAGGCCAGTGGCACATATAGGCAGATCTATTCCCATACACCTTGTTTTATAACTATACTGGCTGGCACTGCATTGGCCTGTTAAAATGCACATGGGATGGATTCCGGTGCAAAAATGAACAGTATATAGATTCCGCACAGAAATCCACACTGTGTGCATGCTTCTGACCCCACAGTGAGCCTGTCAATGTACAATATAATATGAGGCACATGGGAGCAGATCAGCCTTTTCCTCCATTGATGTATCTACCCTAGCAAATAACACAATGCAAAGGGTTAGGTCAGTGGTACTACACACTGACCTACACACTGTTGTATGCTTCAGGAAATGGTTTAGGAAGGGGTTGTTCACCTTCCAAACACTTTTTTCAGTTCAGTTGTTTTCAGATTGTTCTCCATAAACAAAGACTTTTTTCAATTGCTTTCCATCTTTTATTTATTACCGTTTTCTAAAAAAAAGTTGAATGTTTGTCTCTGGTGTTTCAGTCTGGCAGCTCAGTGATCCAGGAGCATCTAAACTGTTAAAATTTGCTACATTCAGTTCATACATTTCTCAGCAGAATCTGTGGACTATTAGCAACTATTGTATCAATTCAACAGCTGCCTTTAAAGAGGTTGTTCACCTTCCAAAAACCTTTTTAAATTCAGTTGTTTTTAGATTGTTCCCAAGAAATAAAAACTTTTTTCAATTACTTTCCATCATTGTTTTTCTTACTGTTTTTCCAAAATCTAAGTTTAAAGTTCATGTGTCTGGTGTTTGAGTCTGGCAGCTCAGTAATTCAGGTGGAGATTCTGAACAGTTACAATTTTGCAACATTTAGTTGATACATTTCTCAGAAGCATGTCTGGAATAGTAGCAACTATTGTATCAATTCTAACAGCTGTCTGTAATAAAACTCAGGGATTCTGCTCAGCAGGAATAAAGATAAGAAATGTATCAACTAAATGTATCCATTTAGAACAGTTTACGGGGTCGACGACCCCCTCCCAGAGCTGCTTTAAAAGGTGAAAAATAACACTTTACACTTCAATATTAGAAAAACGATCACATATAGAAAATAGAAAGTAATCGGAAAAAGTAGTTATTTCTGGTGAACTATCTGAAAACAACTAGTTGTTTGAAGGTGAATCACCGCTTTAATGAAACTCAGGGATTCTGCTCAGCAGGGCTAAAGATAACAAATGTTATCAACTAAATTTATCAATTTAGAACAGTTAAAGAGTCAGTGACCCTCCCAGAGCTGCTTCAGAAGGTGAAATATGAAACTTTACACTTCAATATTAGAAAAATGGTTGAAAATAGAAAGTAATTGGAAAAAGTCTTCATTTTTGGTGAACAATCTGAAACTAAGTGAACAGAAAAAAAGTGTTTGAAGGTGAACAACCCCTTTAATTATGAGGTGTAAATGTTATCCTTCAGTTAATAAAAAAAAAATGTATATAAAATTATATGGTTTTTTCCTTGGGGGGGGGCTAGTTCTCTATAAACACAACAGCAAGGTCTCATCCTGCTGTAGACTTAGTTCAAATCAGTGGCCACATTTGGCATCCCCAGGAACATTTTTCATACTTGTGTTGCTGCCCTACACTTTTTACAGGTAAGAAACGTTGGAGACCCCTGACTTAGATGGTTAATCTTTGCTCATTCCCATAAAGGTTAAAGGAACTGTAACACCATTTTTTTACATTCAAAATATCACTTCTAAATACTTTTATTAGAAAACATATCATAAAGAAAATTCAATAGTGTAAGTATTTTTTAAGAAATGTAACCTTACTGATGATTTCTCGAGCTCAGGATGCAGATCTCACGCAAGTCTCACAGCATTCTTCCAGGTAGCTCCCACCTCCTCCCCCTCCCGCACCCTATGCAGGCTCACACATCGCTCGTTCCTACAGGCATGCAGACTTTACTGGAAAGGAGAAAAGCTCCGTCCCCCATCCCTCTCCCTTCATTATTGATAAAAAGTCCATAAATCACACAGAAGCAAGATTCCGAAGATGCTGAAGAATGTAGCAAATTAACTTCCGGACTAAACCAGAAGCCAGGCAGTCGCCACATCGCCTTTTTAAATTTGCCCAGTAAATGAGTGGTAATGTAATTTATTCAAAAACCATTCATAATATTGTAATTTTTTAAATGATACATGTTATTTCAAAGTATTTAGAATGCATATATTTAAAGTGAAAAAAATGTGTTACTTTTCCTTTAATAACGGTAAATGCAGCCATTCCCATAGGAGAGTCATTTCTACACAATATATGTGGAATATCCTAAGATGGCAATTCCCCATTCATAGGCTGCTAGTTAAAGAAGGAAAGCAACCGAAGCAGTTTATTGCCAATAGATTAACCACAACAGTGCAAGCTATAACACAATATTTATTCTGCATAATGCTTTACCAAACAAATTTACAAGCTCTCTATTTGTTTGGGATAGCAGCTGCCATATTAGCTTGCAGTGACATCACTTCCTGCCTGAGTCTCTCCCTGCTCGCTTATAGCTCTGAACTCAGATTACAGCAGGAAGGGGGGAGAGGAGCAAACTGAGCATGCTCAAGGCCGTGCCCTGGAGTTTATGCTGAAAACAGGAAGTCTGATACAGAAGCCCATGTGTACACAATAGAAGGAAAGAAATGTGGTGTTTCTTTTGACAGAGGACTCAGAGCAGCATTACTTTGAGGTTTTACTGGTGTATTTATATAGACCTTTCTGATAAAGCTTACTTAATTTTAGCCTTTCCTTCTCCTTTAACCATATACAATGGTTCTTCCAATAGGCAGATAAACCAAATAAACTACATGTTGGCTATTTCATTGTGGAGAGACGCCCAAGAAAGAATCTTCAACCTCCAACAACAAAACATAAACTAAAGGAGTTAAATAATATTGTTACAATCCACACTGGTAGAATTATTGCCAAAGAAAATGCTAGATTTTCCGCCAGCTTGTGATCACACAAAGCCCTACAGAGACACTAAATAACTGTATCCCAGAGTTCCAGATTAAAGATGTACAAAATGTTATGAACTATAGGGTACAGAGTGGTGGATCTTTCATTACCCCATTTGCATATTTTGTATACATGATGCCATTCCATTCTCCTTCAATTGAACAGTAGGGTTTCTTGTCATTCGGCGAACTGCATGAAAGATACAGAAGAGAATTGTTGGTGAGAAATCGAATTTAGTTTAAACGTGTCTAAGAAAACAGCGTATAAAAGTTTCCAAATCAGATTGTCTCACTAGCAGCCACTGAATAGTGGATAAAAAAAGGGAGAGAAACACCTCTAATCTCAGACGTCCGTCTCAGGAAAAGGCCTTCCAAAGATTTGGACATATAGGCAGATATCCAAAGTGCACTCTTTTCAAAAAGACTACTCCCTTATGATACAGGAATTCGCTTATAACGGGCAACCATGTGAGCAATGGGCAACTAATTATTTCAAAACGGACAGCACTAAATGAAAGCATGAGTGGTAGGGGAAGGTATTGGATGAAACCAATAATGGCACACAGTAATGAATGTATTTCTTTGATTTGTTGTTCTTTGTAGAACTTAAGGGAGAGAACCCGAAATATTTGCACCTACACTTTTCTACAATGAAGGAAAAGGAAATCTACCGAAGCAGTATATTGCCAATAGATTAGCCACAATAGTGCAAGCTAGAACACTATATTTATTCTGCAGAATACTTTACCTGAGTAAACATCTCTAGAAGTGATCTCTCTTTGTTTAGGATAGCAGCTGCCATATTAGCCTGCGTCTTTCCCTGTTCACTCATAGCTTTGGGCTCAGATTACAGAAGGGAGGGGGGAAAGGGGAGGGGGAGAGAGGAGCAAACTGAGCATGCTCAAGCCCTAGCCCTGGATGTTTATGCTAAAAATAGGAAGTCCATGTGTACACAATAGGAGGAAAGAAATGCAGTGTTTCTTTTAACAGATGACTCAGAGCAGCATTACTTTGAGGTTTTACTGGTGTATTTATATAGACCTTTCTGATAAACTAAAACTTAATTTTAGCTTTTCCTTTACTACCTTTAAATAAATGTAGGTTTATGTGACCTGCTGACAGGAGTGCCGAGCAGCCTTTTCTTTTGTAACAGTCCATAACTGCAGTGAACACAAACACTAAAGACCATTAATATACCCCTGACTCTGGCAGTATCCCTCCCCGAGTAACTAATCCTTTGAAACAGACATAAATAACCCCCAAAAACCTACTAGATTTCCGCAGTGACTCTGTGCTTCTTGCCTCCATAGAAAGGCTTGGTGTGGAACGTGATGGTGGCATTGTATCCAGTTTTGGAACAGTTAATGGTACATTCACCCCCAAGCTCAACCCAAGGCACTGTCAAGATAGATCTAAACGAAGCAAATATTATTGGTAACAATATGAGAGAAATGATAACTGCTAGGTATATAATATTATACAACCTGGAATTCATCCTTGCAAAGAACAAGTTACTTTAATCAAACTTTAATGTATATTTAAGTGAAAAAAAGGGAAGATGAAATTTAAACAAGGCATTGTAACAGAAGACGTATTTGAGATGTATTTGAACTTCCTATACAACTACTGGTCCTAATCACTCGCCAAAAGTACCTCAAGCAGCGATTTATTCAAGCAAAACTCACCTCCCATAGCCATTGGGGAATGTTAAGATGTAGTGCTCATCATAATCAAGGCAGGACACACAACCTGTCCCAAAAATAATTAATATCTGCAGTGAGTATAAGAGTCCAGGTTGTAAAAGCACAATCTGATGAATGGTTGTTAGAGAATGCAAAGTCATACACCCACACTATCCATGGAGCAGTTATGTGTACAGGATAAAAACAGGCTACCTACGCCATATCGACTTTCTAAAAAAAAAAAAAAAAATCACACTAAACATCCAGATTCTTACCTTGCCCGATATTATGCACTCCAATAGACATCCCCAAAAATTTGGACTTTGTCCAGATGTGTGCATTGAACTGTATTCTCTTGTTGTAGCATTCGGCATAAAAGGCTGAAACTGCATGCAAGAAGAAAAACAATGTGGCTGCAGAGATTCCAGAGTGACACTGACATTTACAGTTCAAGATATATAGTGATACAATTGTCCAATCAATGGAGAATTATTAGCAAGACTACAGTATGCAACTGGAGACGCAGCCTTACAACTTGGCTACTTGCACTGAACAGGGGACCACCGACTTATATGTGCGATATAATTTTTTTTAGCCAAATTTTTTAATAATCTACACAAATACAGAACTTTCCAGTATCCACACTTACAGACCATTAAAGGAGAATGAAAGGTAACTAGGTGTGACCTACCCCTATAGTAGAACTTATAGGGATGTGCTGCCGCCATGTTTGTGTAGGTGCTGCAACATGCTTACCCTCAAAAGCCATACTGCGCATGCACAAAAACCCCTGACTTCGGAGGAGGAATCGAACATCGTAATGGTGACGTGACGCTTCAATCCATATTGGTTGAAAGACAGGTCTAAGAAGGGGGGAGGGGGTTCACTAATGATGTATGTTCAAATGTAAACAGAGGCGCATCATTGGTAAAGGGGACAAATCAGGAGGAAAGTTAAAGAAGAACTCCACACAAACATACCGTAAGCTTTTTGAAAAGTAAACATAATTTCAAGCAACTTTGCAATATACAGTACATCAATTAAAAAATATGCAGACTTTTCATGATTTTTAATGGTTTTTGACAGTTCCCTAAGCCTAGCGCCCTGCTCTCCTGCTGATCTGTCTGACTACTTTGCTGAGCTGGCTGACTACTGTTACTTTTTATCAACAGCCATCTGTCCTCAGCCTGTATCCTCCAAACCCCACAATTCCCTGCACACGTGATTTCAATAAGGAACGGAACATAGTGCAATGCATTGTGGGTTATGTAGTTCCTGCATACTGTCTGTAAGCTGTGGAAGTTGTTACAATTTGTAACATCAGTGTTTAGTCCCTCCTTCCCTACCAGGATTTAAAATGAAGCAGAAAGCGAAGAACAGTAAAACAGCTGGATTTAAGCATAGAAAGTGGCATTTATTTATACTTTTTTTTTTTTTTTGAAAATTGTTTTTATTAGTTTTCAAAGTATGTTATACATTCCTTGGACATTATATATGTCCAATTAGTGGTTTTATAATAATTATTGTTGTTAGAAAACATGCATTCAGTAAAGGAGATGAATAATTAGAAAAAGGAAGAAAATTAAACATAAACAAGGTTAACATAACATTACGTTTCCATAGTTCTGAGTTATTGTATATCGAATTCCGAGATCAGTTTCAAATCTTCCAAAATCTTTTACTTATACCTTTTGAAGAAACAGGAAACTGTGATGGATATATTAGGGGTTTCTGATTTATATGGCATCTTTATAAAATTTTGGTTTGGAAGTCCTTTGGTTCCTCTTTAACTAAAGTACATCAAATCTGCTCAGGTAGGTGGACAGTAGTTGAATTTGTGCAAATTTGCCCAGGCCTAACTTTATCCAAGGGTAGAGCAATTCTTCATGATTCTTAAAGGAACAGTAACATGAAAAAATTAAAGTGTTTTAAAGGAATGAAAATATAATATAATGTTGTCCTGCACTGGTAAAACTGGTGTGTTTGCTTCAGAAATACAATTGTACTTTATATGAACTAGCTGCTGTGTTGCCAGGGGGCAGCCATTTAAGCACAGGATACACATCATATAACAGATAAGTCCTGAATAATCCCATTGTATACTACAAAGTTTATCTGTTATCTGCTTTGTATCCTGTGCCTTTTCTCCTTCTCAGCTTTGAATGGATGCCCCCATGCTTACACAGCAGCTTTTTTATATAAAGTACAATTGTGTTTCTAAAGCAAAAAAAGCAGTTTTACCAGTGCAGCACAACCCTACATTCGATTTTCATTACTTTAAAACACTATTTTGGTGGTACTTCCTTTAATACCCCAGCCTCTCACCACATATCCCAGAGATTTTCCAAATCTGTTTGGAGATACCCCATGTTAGAATTGTAGAACGAATTTTGAATTTTAATACAGTAAGCCCAGGCACCACGTGGTATACTGCATATTCCACTATTTCGGGGAAGTTGAAAGAAACAACCATTTCAATAACTGACTTTTACAAAAAGAATGTGGCAAGAACAGTATTTGCAGAGCACAGCAGTACACAGGACTCTTCATTACCTGCTTTATTGCTCAAATGGTTGTAATGAGACATGTGAAAATGCTGCAGGAAACATGTTTAAAAAAGGCTCAATAGCTGCTGCTACTATATCTTAATACATGATCAAATAAGAAGCCTAATAGGAACCTTGTTTACTCTATATGTAGAAATCCATAACAGAAGTATATGTTCCAGTAAAGAGAAAAACAAATTAGGTAAAAGGATGGAGTGATTACTTAGAGCAGAGCTTAAACAGGCATGACCTAAAGGAAACACTCTATGTAGAGTGAGATTGTAAAGCACTGCTCTCAGAAATACAAAATATGTCAAGGCATTAAGGAAAAAGGATTTCTTTAGGGCACAGAACAAATCCCTGCATTCAGTGAGCAAGACTCCAAGAAACCATTTCAGCCAAAAGCAGAGACAACTGCAATATTTCTAGCTGATAAAAATACATTAAGTTAACAGAAGAACATAACATTGGTAATGGAGTACAGCTTTGTTAACAACAATGGTACTGTATTGCTTCTTTGAATTAAAAATCGGTACATATGACTGGGCAACTGACAATGTATAGCTGAATTAAGTGGGTCAGAGGGTATATGTAAGGCAATGGACTTGTACAACAGTAGGATAGATATGTTTCTATTGAAACCAAAAGAGCAATGAGACTTTAGATGGCTGCTGGGCAACCTGACTGGCTGACAACATAAAGAGTAAATGTTTAAAGGAACAGTTCAGTGTAAAAATAAAAAGTGGGTAAATAGATAGACTGTGCAAAATAAAAAATGATTTCAAAATAGTTTGTTAGCCAAAAATGTTATGTATAAAGACTAGAGTGACTGGATGTCTAACATAATAGCAAGAACACTACTTCCTGCTTTTCAGCTCTCTGACTCTGAGTTTATCAGCGACTTTAAAGGAGGCCACGTGGGACATAACTGTTCAGTGAGTTTGCAATTGATCCTTAGCATTCAGCTCAGATTCAAAAGCCACTGTTACGACCCACATGGCCTCCCCTCAAATCACTGATTGGTTACTGCCTGGTAACCAGTCAGTGGAAACAAAGAGAGCTGCAAAGCATGAAGTAGTGTTCTGGCTATTATGTTACACATCCAATCACTCCAGCATTTATACATTACTAACTATATTGAAATTATTTTTATTTTGCACAGATTTACCCAGTTTTTATTTTTATACTGAACAATTCATTTAAAGAAAATGGGCTCTTCTTTACTCGGTAGGGGAGTCAAAACCTGTACAGGTATAGACTCATCCAAACACCAATGTTACATTTTTCTAAATCTGAGGAATATATGCTGGGAACCTGACAATGGACAAAATAGTGTGTTAAATATTTAAGATGTTCTCTATACCTACTTGGCGGGTGGTGCGAGACCTGCTCGGCCACAAATGTCACATTGTTTTTGGAAGCCCCTGGAACTGGTCCTTCAGAAATTGGTTCCTGTTAAAAAAAGCAAATCGAGTGATGGCAAATTAAAAATGACACATATTTGTATCAAATACAGCTTATCCATAAGTCTGGCCACACACAAAGCAATGCGGTGATGAAATACTTTTTAATGTGGACTTCCCTTTTATTAATTAAAGCTGTGCAATCCCAAGCTAAACAGTCAAAAGTAAAAAAAAAAAATATATAAAAAAAAAACAGCTAGGACAAGAACTTCTTTTATTGTGCCAGCTTGGCAATGGATGTAGTCTTATACCTCCAGAAATACTTCACGATTTGTAGCCAATGGGGAAAATCAATAAAGCCAGGCGTAAATTCATTAACACTACAATAATTCACTAAAATGCAAAGTTGAGTCTCAGCAGCCTAACGCTGGCGAAGTTTCGCATGGCTATCTTTTGCTAGCACAGAATTCTGCCTAGCAAAACTTCGTTAGAACTTTTACGCTAAGGTCAATTTGAATAGGGTGGGTACATATCGGTCAAATAGACGTCTTTATTAGTGATGTTGGTGCAAAGCTTGAAGTGGCCACTTATTATTACAAATTTCAAAGGAAGCATAATAAAGACAAAAGAGATCCTCTCATGCCCTAGACATGAGCCCACCCTAAAACAAATGTGACATGCCCCTCAAATGGTAAAAAAATGTTAACACAAAAATGTTTCAGTTAGAACTTTTGAAGGTAATCCCGCTTTAAAATATGAAAAAACGCCAGCGTTTTTTTTTTTAGAACCTTTATGACTTTGCGGCATACAGTATATGATGTCACCGACATAAGATTGAGGAGGATGTAGTTTCATCTCATCAGATTGCCAGGTCTAAGCTTTACATTCTGTAAAATTCTTCATTAAGCGAAGAGTGTAGTATTCTCATAAGAGGGAAGACTCAATAAGCAAGATAAAATGGAAGCAAAAACAACTATGACAGATAATACAATAAATAAAATAATATAAATATTTTCAAATCATAACACTTTGCCATTAACAGGACACTAAACTTTCTACTTTCATCTACAAATGTACCCTTAGTTTTGTGTAATGGCAACCACTACCCACCCCCAAAACAGAAAACATAGGAGTCTGTACACAACCAGGGCAAGCCTGAGCTTTTTTTTTTAGCTTTCGCTACTTTGAAAAGAAAAATATAGTTTATTTTAGTTATAAGGGGTGCATCAATTGAAAATAACATTTTAATATGCATCAGGGTGCTAATTCAAGAAGTTTTACATTGCCCATGTTCATTTTTTCTATTTATTTCAAATAATATCATATCGTTTTCAATATGCAAAATAGCAACCAATATATTAACAATCCAAAATTGCAACAATCCAATTATTTAGATGTGTGAAGGTTTAGAATAGGACATGTGTTTAAAGCATGCTAAAACAAAAACATAATCATGAAAGATGAAATATGGTATACTTTTAAATGGCTTAGTCTATGGCAGTTAGAACATAATCGTTTAACAAACACTCACAGGATTTACATCATTTTCAAGACCTGGTAAAGCCCAGTGACAGTGGAAGACTTCTCCCAGGATGGGATTATAAGGCTTCTTTGCAACTGATCCTTTCCTGCCAGCATGAAAAGCAGATAGGTACCACTTCACCACTTGTGTCATCCTGTCTTTAGGATCCTTATGTTCCCCAATGCTGGAAGGCAAACACAAAAACATTACTTTACAAACTCTCTTGAATTCTTTTAAAGGAGAACTAAACTCTAAAAATGAATAAGGCTAAAAATGCCTTATTTTACATACTGAACTTATTGCATCAGCCTAAAGTTTCAGCTTCTCAATAGCAACAATGATCCAGGGGTCACCATCTTGGAAAGTGTCTTTGACACTCACATGCTCAGTGGGCTCTATTCAGCTGTTGAGAAGCTAAACTTAGGGGTTGTTGAATATTATCAAGCAGAAAATGAGGTTGGTTTGTAATAGAAGCTGATGTTACAAGGCTGATTATTATATTATGATGCTAGTTTCACTGGTTCCTGTGCTGCCATATAGTAATAGTAAGTATCTGTATTGATTACTAATCAGCCAAAGGGAGCAAGTACACGGGCAGATTTAGTCACCTGGCTACTAATCGCCTCTTCTGCGGGGCAACAATCTCCCCGAACTGTCTTCCGCCTGCTATAATGAGAAAATGTCAGCGACAATGCACTCACGGCACTTCAATTTCCCAAGTCCTGAAGTTTCCTTGTGAGGCAACTTCAGGCGACTTCGGAAATCGAAGCGCCACGAGTGCATTGGCGCTGGCGTTTTCTCATTATAGCATGCGGAAGGCAGGGGTAAAGCAGTTCGGAGAGATTGCTGCCCTGCAGAATAGGTGATTAGTCGCCGGGCGACTAAATTTCCACAAATCTGCCCGTGTGTTGGCTCCCTTATATTGTGACACTTATATTCTGTGTACTGTATACTTTGAGTCAGTCCCCAAGCTCAGTGACAGCAGCACAGAGCATGTGCAGTGAATCAGCAGATAAGAAGCTATTGGGAAGCTATTGGGCATCGTTGGGCATCGTTGGAGACACAGATCTTCCCTGCTAAAGGGCTGTGGTTTCCGTGGGTTGGTACAGAAGCCCAAAACATAATGATCATTTCTAGCCTGTTTCTTTAGTTAATCCTTAGTTCTCCTTTAAAGCAAAGTCTAATATGTCAAAATAAGAGAGAGGAAAAGAGAAACAATCTGCATCAGTCATACCTGACAAACAGATCTGGGTGTGCAAAGAAATCTGCATACATTTCCAGGAGTGATCTTCGTTCAAGAATGAAGGTAGGAAGTACAACCTTAGTGTGAACACATTTAAAACAGAAAAAGATCTCTATGAATGATAGGATGCCATCAGATATGCAACAAATATGTATAAGACATTGTACCCAAAAACTACCAAGAAAACACAAATAATGTTGCCAATATGCTGCTCTTAATCAGTTGATGACTTACATTTCACCAAGTCACAGATAAGGACTGCCACAAAACTTTAGACATTAATGAAGTATTAGCTTTGTAGCTGGGGTTTAAATCACATATATGCACATATAATATATAGATGATACTGAAGATAATTCTGCATATAAGGTGGTGATGGAACTAAAGCAGGTGGGCTGGGGCAATTTACATCCTGGTAAAATCTACAGAAGGGTTATTTAGTAACTTTTAATCAATGAAGTGATGTCTCTGTCATAAGGCTTATATATCTAACAATCTTGTCAAATCCCTATTAAAGGGACTGTTCATCTTCCAAACTCTTTTTGAGTTGTCTCTAGTGTCTCAGCAGCTCAGTGATCCAGGAGCACTCTATTATATCAATTTTAACAGCTGCCTTTAATGAAACTCAGGGTCAAAGATTACAAATGTATCAACTTAATGTATGAATTCAGAACAGTTAAAGATTTGGTGACACCCCCACCCCCACACCTTCCAGAGCTGGTTGAGAAGGTGAAAAATAAAACTTTACACTTCAGTATTAGAAAAATGGTCACAAATAGAAAGTAACCGGAAAAAAACGTATATTTCTTGAGAACAATCTAAAACCAACTTAACTGAAACAACCGATTTAATGTTAGGGATACATTGTTTATTATAATTCCTAATTTGTGTAAAATTTGACCTTAAACTGTTAGAAAGAGAGAGATGATTCTAACATCAAAAAGAGATAATTATAATATAACTGAATAGTGCAGCTAAATGAAATATAACCAATATACTTCAAAAATTTATTTCCTAGAAGAGTGCAATGAACGTCGGGTGTTGCAATTACAAAGCAAACAGTTTTTCACCTACCTTAGTGAGGTCCATTCCCAGACGGACCTGGGACAGAAGGTGCATGATGACACTTTTGTGCTCTTCCACAGACTCTCCTTCCCCATCATCGTCACGGTCATCATGAGTATCAAATTGTTCTACAGGACAGAAAGTAACAAGTGATAAAGTTGGAACTTTATGAAGCCTTAGAAATGTAGTGATAACGCAAAGATGGGTTTTGAAGATTTTGAGTTTAATAAGAAATTAATGACTGCAGGACAATATCTGTTTTAGTAGTTTACATTATAAAGCAGAGATTTCCCTCACCATGGGACTGAGGGAATTGGATAGGGGCTAGTCTGAAACCCAGTCAAGTAAAAGTTTACTGTATGTGATACCTTGGGGGAGGGGGAATAATTTGAAGCTATAGAGGAAGTAGACCCTTATGGTCCCGGCCCCCCACGAACGCGGCTTCTGCCATTGGGTGTACTACTTTCTTTCTGGTAAACTGTGATCATTTCAGTTTATGCCTGGAAATAAATGCTTGTCACTTTTTAAAAAAATAAAGACCAGTGTTATCGGTGTATTGCCATAATCATTTGACTTAATCTTAAAGGGGAACTATTGCGAACATGAAAATGTAATAAAAGCTTCATACTGAAATAAGAAACTTTCTAAATACAATCAATTACATATTTTGCATAATTTCTGCAATAATCAAGTTTATCTTCACTATACCTCTCAGCATTTGTTTCTCTTCATTTTGTCTTCATGCAGCAGTTGTCAGATAGTCATTGACAGTTAGATCCAATATATCTTATAGGGGGCTTCCTTTCCTAGCAGATGTATTAGAGCTCACTTAAATAACTGATTCCAGTACAAACAAAATCTAACATAACTGCACAAATCCTGCATGTAGAGAGACAGGATTTCAGGTGATTTTAATAGAGTAAGCTCTAATACATCTTCTTTGCAAAATAAGATATATTGGATTTAACTGTCTATGAATATCTGACACCCAACTCCTGCATGAAGAGAGAATGAAGCGAAACAGATGCTGAAAGAGGAATAGTAAAGATAAACTTGATAATTTCAGAAACGGTACAGAATATTTAATTGATTATATTTAGAAAGTTTCTTATTTCAGTATTCTGAAGCTTATACTAAATTTACATTTTTGCAAAAGTTCCGCTTTAAAATAATCAGAATAATAAAATATTCATTTATATTTGGTGAACAGATTATTACCACTACCTGCTTCATTTGTCCCATTGGACATGGAGGAATTCAGAGATTCTGTCGTGTCTGGTCTTTTTAGACTGGCCCCTGTGCTGCTACGCGTTAAAGCTGTTGCAGACTCTGATGAGCTGCAATAAACAAACATTCATTATTTCACAAAACATTTGGCATCATTTGATAACAAAATTCCAGTTAGTTTTTAGTTATTCAAGGATAACCCAATTTTAATTTTTGTTTTCATGATGGCAACGACAAGACAAAAACAAAAAAGGTAGGAAATGATGACAAAAACAGAAAATAGAATAGAATCAGAATAGAGTTACAGGACTGTTTAAAAAGTAAATAAATTTTAATAAAAAAGTAGCCGGAAGGTATTTGAGGGCTTTTCATGTCATTGGTATACTATCAGATGTGAGAAGTGACAATTCAAGTGTGCCACACACCAAACAATTCTAAAAAAAACAATAAATGTGCCAGTAACAGGTTTTTGATTATACAACGGTCACCTACTACACTTTAAAGCACTAGAATTAAGGTCTTGGCTAAGCTAAAACCTGACTTTCTGTGATTACTTCAGTGCAATGAACCGAACAGCCAAAGCCAGAGGCTAACAAGAATAAATAGGATATCTTAGTTATCTAGCAACATAGATGGGAACATTGCTATTAATTTATAAGCACATAAGCGTGTGATCTATACTGCATGTTGGATTATAAAATGTCAATAGAGGCCTTCAGTCCAATTAGAATGGATTTATGAGTTGTATTTGTCCTTACCAACTAGAGGGAAGTCTGGCAGCACAAGGAAAGCAAAGACATATAAATAGAGCTGAAGGACATAACATTCATGAGTTAAAAGGGGGATAGAAAGAAAATCAGACAACACAGTGATTAGCACAATACAATATAAAAACAATACAACAGGAGAATTGACACCTTAAGGCTTAAGCCTACACTACAGTGTGTGAATCCAATTATGGCCATATACAGCTATGAAAGCAGTGTATACAAAGTAGGTTAGAATCTCATGGAGAAAGCTAGTTAGAGGAAGAGATATTTAACAGATCAATTCTTCACAGTACTTGAGCCTATATAACGGTTTTGTTAAAAATGCAATAATGTTTGCATTGCAGCTTTTTTTTTTTTACATAAGTAGCTGTAAATGTATTCAATTCACAAGAAAGATATTAAAAATATTAATAACGTAAATGCCCACCAGGCAGACAAGGCAGTAGGCACATCTGATTTATAGAACTATTTTTAGCCTAGAACATAGATATTGTAACACAGTATTTTTATCCAATATAGTAAGTAAAGTTCATAATGTCATTTTAGTGCAATGTGCAATATCTCTGCACTGCGGTTGGAACACTAAGAAGAGTACCACTCAAACAGAATATTAAAAAAATCTCTAACTGGTGTAACTTAAATATAACATAAAGTGTCTGCATACTACTTAGGATTTTAAATTACTGCTTAAAAAATAACCAGATGACCCCACAGTTATATAAACTGTGAATACAGTGTGGTCTGCCCATCCCTTTGAAGAGAAATCAAGATCTAGAAATCTAAGTGGCAAAAGAATTCAGTATAAACTAAGTGTGGCTTTTTGCTTAAATCACTGCATTACGATTCAGAGAATCCTTCGTTTTTTTTGCCAACTCCTTGCAGCTTTGGCAAGTCATTTGATCTCTGTGTGCCTCAGGAACACAAATGTTCTAGGGGCAAGGATAGGTATAACTATTAGTGCTTTATAATCATAATTACAATCAAGTGTGATCTTTTGCCATGTAACATCTTGTACGTAAAGCCAAATAAATGCCATTCTGCAGGCTTGTGGAGGTTATTAGGAGTATGTATTACATACACAATGTATTATTTGCAATCTTTAAAACAGTTAGAATTTTTGTGATACTTACTCCATGCCACGTTTTGGAGAGGTGGTACTCTGATAAAACTCATCAGCATCATAGAATTCATCCTCACTGCTGGAGTAGGAGAAATCTGGGACTGTGTTCGGAGATAAGTTGACATGACTGGGGGTAGTCAGACTGCTACTAGGAGCGGACTGACCACTTCCTGCATTGTGAAATAAAACTGATCAGAGACTGCACAGGGATACAGATTAATGGAAATCTAATGAAGCAAAAAAACATGTGCAGTCTTTACCAGAGACCTGAAAACCAAAATCAACAAAGATATGTTCAGAGGATAAATCCACTATATCCTTTAGTTTGAGGTAAAGAAAATACCTGTGCTGATGGGCGTTGGACTTTGGTGGCTTCCAAGGTTGCTCACTACTGGTCCAACAGCTAAGGAGGAGGGTCGTGGCTCCCCTTTACAAACTTGCACTGATTCTAAGGAAAATGAACCATTATTAGTAGAACATATTTATTTCTTATACAGCATGACATATTATAGAATGTGCATATAGAGCCAAACTCAATAACATATATACACACACACATATATATATATATATATATATATATATATATATATATATATATATATATATATATATATATATATATATATATATATATATATATATACATACATATAAATATATACATATATATATAGTTTATACAGGAGCAGTGACCAGCTCCATGTTGTAGCTCCAACCCTTCCCAGCTATAGTCAGGTGATCCCACTGGTGTCTAATAAAAGGGCAGCCAAGTATGGAGGTTTACTTTGAAAGCAGCAAGTAAGTTGCAGGTAAAACCTAGTCCCTTTGTAAAATGTATAATGAAGCAATAGAATTCTTAATGAATCAGATAAAATTGAGCATAGGACTGGCCAGATATGGGATGACTTTGACGTAGTTGGCCAGCTTAAATATATTGCAATATATGGACATACAATCCCTATTTTGTTTAAAGGGTAAGGCATTTTTTTAGTAGCAGTATGCACAAAATGTCGCTGTCTTAAAGGAATAGTTCAGTGTGAAAATAAAAACTGGGTAAATAGATAGGCTATGCAAAATAAAAAATTTATCTTATATAGTTAGTTAGGCAAAAATTTAATGTCTAAAGGCTGGAGTGATTTTATATATAACATGTCAGTCAGAGCACTATTTCCTGCTTTTCAGCTCTCTTGGTTTACACTGACTTGTTACCCTGGTTACCAGGCAGTAACCAATCAGAGGCTTGGGGGGGAGCCACATGGGTCATATCGGTTGCTTTTGAATCTGAGCTGAATGCTGAGGATCAATTACAAACTCACTGAACAGAAATGTACCATGTGGCCCCCCTTCAAGTCGCTGACTAACTCAGTTATAGAGCTGAAAAGCAGGAAGTTGGATTCTGGCTGTTTTATTAGACATCTGTTCACTCCAGCCTTTATACATTACATTTTTGGCTAACTAACTATATTAGAAACATTTTTTATTTTGCACAGCCTATCTATTTACCCAGTTTTTATTTTCACACTGAACTATTCCTTTAAATATATTGATAATGGGTTGAGTGCAGAGGACTCTTGTATTTGACTATATATATATATATATATATATATATATATATATATATATATATATATATATATATATATATATATATATATATATATATATTATACTGCAGATAATAATTTGCAATTCTCAGAAGACGATTCATGAGAAACAGACTATGTGCAGCAACTCTTACCTGACACTGGAGAAGATTGCGTTGGCATATTGGGGATCACAACTAATTCCAAAGCACTGGGTTGATAGATGGAATCCACAGGATTTATGGTACTCTGAAAAAAAGTCAATAGGTACAAAGTCAAACTGCTAGCTCTAAGATTTACAGGTGATCTGATTCAGAATGCCAGACCAGGCAGATGTCTTCAGTCTATATGACAAGGGAGAATATAGTTTTTATTATAAACTGAAACACATTGTAAAGTAAAAACAGCACCAAGTGTTCCAACCTGCAAGCCACAAAATGATAAAGCAGAATTTGTACACAAGATGAATGGCTTATAAAGAACATCTGTTACAATTATCATCTGAAGTTGGAAAATATAACCGGATCTTAATAATTTCAATAAACATTATAAAATACTACGAAAATACAGGTTATCTGATATGGTGGCTGGTAGTTTACATTTTACCCTCTATAGATGGCCAAGGATACACAAAGGATTTATACATACAATATAAACAGAACCTGTGATTCCAGATGGCAGTAAACCCACTATTTAAAACTGGATAAATAGTATCTATAATAATAATCATGATTCTGCTATAATAGTGATATTAAGTAATATTGCACTACCACTTGAAAAACACCACTTAAGACCAACATAAGTTTCTCTAAAGACACATGGGATGATATGTCGCTCTTTGTGGTTCTTAGCTGGAAAAGGCACACCAGAGAAACAATGTGATTGGATTATGGTGATTTTAATACACTGAAATGCATAAAATGCTTTAGCATTCCAAACTGTTTTGCTGAAATGAAGAAGCCAATTAAATGAGAAGCAGAATGCTTTCAATTCTCCTCAGCAGGTTCAGCGGCTTTTGATTTACCGCTACTAAAAACTGTGGTGCCCTAAACGACTGACCATCATAGTCAATAGGAATATTTTCATATATCTAAAGAAACATCAATCTGTAAGATGATTACATACATCTATAATTAATATAGGTGTTGGTGATTTAGAAGTTTTAGATAATACTCGAATACCTGGATTGTAAGTATAAAAACATGAATTTCACCGCAACTCAGTTGTCAGGGGCGGAACAACTACACGCTCTCAGGGTCCGCCGAACGATCGAGACATAATGAATCCAGCATTACAATTGTGACTGGACAGGGGTAGGGGACCGTACCTGGGCCTAGAAACTATTAGTTATATTACGGAAGGTTGTCATGTATTAAAGTAAAATATTGTTGTTTACAGAGCAGTGACACACAAAAAATGTCATGCTCTTAAGACATGTAGCTGTGGAAAGCTGGATGTGGTTATGGGATATCCAGCTCAGGAAAGTGTCACACAGAAGAAGATTCACATTAATGACATAACCAGGTAATACAAACAGACTTAGCACTATATAGAAAACCACTGCAAAAGCCAAATGTTTGCTTTCGATTTGTAGCACAAGCAAACAGTTACAGAATATAGCAATGGTGCATATTGCAAGTGGTGATGAAGAGTTATAACTGGACAAAGCTAAGAAGTGCAGCAAGCTAATCCCATTCAAGTTCTATTACCCGAAAACCTGTTCTATTAAAAGGGGCATACAACCAAAACCAAACTTAATTTCAATAAATAATTTTGAAGCCAAAACATAATTCTCACTACAAATATGCCTTTCTTTAAGCCCACCATGATTCACATTTTACAGGCACTAGTTGTAACTTAATTTACAGAGTATCCCTCCAAGCCCAACAAATAGAAAAATGTTGGCAGAATGCAGTGGAACCTCAATTTTACATCCCCTGGTTTTAAATTATTGTTTTGTGGTCCCACCTATATATTATGTATAATACATTTCCTAACTTTAAATTTTCCTTTATTTTACACCTTTTTTTCTGGTAAGTCTAATATCACATGTACAAAAAGAAAATTTTTGTCGGCTTAAATGGTCCTGTGTCTAATTATGGAAAACGGGAAAAGGAAAAAGGAAAAAGTTCTCCAAATGTGCAAAAATATATAACATTCAGAGGAAGGTGAGAACAAAATTATGACTCAAAGGAGCTCATCCTTAAACTTTGTTGACCCAGGTGTATAAGAAACCCCGGGTCCTGCACATGAATTCAATCCTGCAATTAACTTAAACACGGCTTAATATGGAAGTAGCACTCACCGAACGTGCAGGATGGCCCGGGTGCATTGCCCCGAACCCGTAGCTGGGGTGAGTGAGGAAATGTGAAGAAAAACGGCAAGCACTCCTGGAACCACTCGTAGGTAAAATCAGCTTTTTATTCAGTCGGTTAAAAACATAGAATCCTCATAGGATTCTATGTTTTTAACCGACTGAATAAAAAGCTGATTTTACCACTCGTAGGTAAAATCAGCTTTTTATTCAGTCGGTTAAAAACATAGAATCCTCATAGGATTCTATGTTTTTAACCGACTGAATAAAAAGCTGATTTTACCTACGAGTGGTTCCAGGAGTGCTTGCCGTTTTTCTTCTAATATCACATGTGCTGTGTTCTCAGATTGCATAAAAAATAATCACAGTACTTGCACGTAATGGATTTTGGCCTGAAAAAAAAGCACATTTGCTTGTTTCAGAGTAAAAATGTGTGAGAATTGAAAGGTGACAGACCATAAACCTGAACTACGCATGGATTAAATAATTATGTAAACATCTTATTTCATGTATTCACCTGTTATGGTCTTTTTCTCACTAAACAATGTTACATCAAAAACACTACAGAGGATTTTTTTTTATATACACAGACACACCAGGATATAACAATTACCCAAGCCTCACAAAGTTTTATTCAATTTAGTTTTATTTCGTTTTTTTAATTATCCACCACTAGTGACTAGTGATGGATGAATTTGACCCGTTTCACTTCACAAAAAAATGCATTGAATTCTATGGGCAGCAACATTTTTTTTTTTGAAGTGCGACAAAATGTGCAAAAAATGTTTGATGCGCAACAAATGTTTCCACCCATTAGAGTTTATTGGTGTAATTTTTGTGGCAAAAAATTTCGCTCATCACTACTGGTGACAACAGGTGGTTACCAATTAATCTATGGCAGGCCTGGTGTGCCATGGGCCTTAAATGTCAAAAAGAAAGATCTGAATTTTTCTTTAAAACACTTTCTTAACTTTGGTTCCACAAATGTTGCTGAACTAAAACTTACAACATGCTTTTACACAATTATACGTATTGATAAATGCTGACAGATTTAGCAATATCTGGGGAGTATAAATAGTAGCTCATAGTGAACTCAACTGCATAGTGTCCAGGTAACACCTAGGGCAGGGTCCCTAAACTTTTTTTTACCTGCGAGCCACATTCAAATGTAAAAAGAGTTGGGGAGCAAGACAAGCATGAAAAAGTCCCTTGGGGTGCCCAGTAAGGGCTGCGATTGGCTATTTGGCAGCCCCTATGTGGACTGGCAGCTTACAAGAGGCTCTACTTGTGATTATACTTTGTTTTTAAGCAATTAAAACTTGCTTTCGTGCTTGGAATTCAAAAATAAGCTTGAGGACCCTGAGAGCAACATTCAAGGGGTTGGAGAGAAACATGTTGCTCACAAGCTACTGGTTGGGGATCACTGACCTAGGGCGTAATTAACTAAAATTCGACTTTTTCTCACTTTATTAAAAAGAAAATGTATTTTACCAAACTCCCAAACCTGAATCCCCTTAATTTACCAATAATTATTATTGAAAAAATTGGTGTGATAAAAAGTTGCAACAAAATTGTGTGACAATTCAAATTGTGCTACTTTTTTGATTTTCCGCTCAAATCATTCAGCTTTTTAAGTAATATTTCCCATGGAACAGAATGCTAACAATGCTTTTATGGATGTAGATCTTAATGGGACATCATCGCTAAAAGTAGACCTTGCATTAGTAAAGTATGGGCACTCCTGGTGTACATGAATATGCAATGTTTTTAAGTAACTAAATTGGAAGGTTGAGAGGATAAAATATGATCATGCATACCGATTGTACAGTGGAGTCCACCAACATCAGTCTCTGCATTATGATATCCGTTCATTGTTTTCATTGCTACAATGGACACACTAATATATCTGAATACAATTTTACTTTTGTGCCAAGTCATTTTTCAAGAAATACATATGGCTCTTGTCTATCATTTCTTGTTGGAGAGTGCAATGTAGATTTTGGTGGTAGAACACATAATCAGAAAAGATGTGGGTACAAAAAGAACCTGAAATATATGGCCGGTGAGTGGATCTTGACAAAATCCACACTACAGTTGTGTAAAAATATATAACAAAAAAGGGAAACTATTTGGTGAAAAACTTACTATAAATCCATCTGCGTGTTTCTCCTCGTTAGTTTGGTCCTTAAGAAAAACAAATATTACAAACATGAACATGCAGCAAGCATTGGAACACATATAACAGATTTTGGATGTGGAAGTGAAGAGCAGGTGAACAGGAACCAAGGTACTACATTTTATTGGGAAGCACAAACTTATGTTTATTAAAGGGATACTGTCATGGGAAAAAAAAAATTCAAAATGAATCAGTTAATAGTGCTGCTCCAGCAGAATTCTGCACTGAAATTCATTTCTCAAAAGAGCAAACAGATTTTTTTATATTCAATTTTTAAATCTGACATGGGGCTAGACATTTTGTCAATTTCCCAGCTGCCCCAAGTCATGTGACTTGTGCTCTGATAAACTTCAATCACTCTTTACTGCTGTACTGCAAGTCGGAGTGATATCACCCCCTCCCTTTTCCCCCCCAGCAGCCAAACAAAAGAACAATGGGAAGGTAACCAGATAACAGCTCCCTAACACAAGATAACAGCTACCTGGTAGATTTAAGAACAGCACTCAATAGTAAAAACCCATGTCCCACACACATTCAGTTACATTGAGAAGGAAAAACAGCAGCCTGCCAGAAAGCATTTCTCTCCTAAAGTGCAGGCACAAGTCACATGACCAGGGGCAGCTGGGAAATTGACAAAATGTCTAGCCCCATGTCAGATTTCAAAATTGAATATAAATATATGTTTGCTATTTTGAGAAATGAATTTCAGTGCTGAATTCTGCTGGAGCAGCACTATTAACTGATTCATTTTGAAAAAAGTTTTTTTTCCCATGACTGTATCCCTTTAAAGAAGCACATACAATAAACTACCATATAGCAGACTCCATGGCCAGGGGGGGGGGGGGGTTCATGGACTGTGGAGTCTGCTGTGGGGTAGTCTCTCTACTCATGCACATTATCTCCTTAAACGTGGCTGCTCACTGCAAACAAGCAGGAGGGAGGGTTAAGAGGGGGCTGCAAGAATTTGTACACTGGAACCCCCACTGTGCATATTAAAAAACACAATTGAGTATCTGTTAAGCAACTAGATTTGATATCTGAATTATTAAACCATTTTAAAGAGACCCCCTTCATCAAACTTTTACTAGTCCCTTAAAATATCAGTAATATGGCTCCAGTGGCTATTTTATATATATATATATATATATATATATATATATATATATATATATATATATATATATATATATATGATACAATTTATTTTCTTACCTACTCACTAATGCCTATCTCTCTGTATTTAAATATTAGTTAATAGTGCTATAAGATACTAATTCCATAATATTTCATGCTTTATGAGCGATACAATTGGCAAAGATAATGAAATGAAAATGGAAAGTCACCATTTAAAATTAACTGATGACAGAGTCTCTTTAAAACTGGAGTTATAGGTATCTAGTTGGGGACATGCAACAGAACAGACATATTTACTAAACAAACATAATAATGCTACATAAGATGTCTTCTTTGTTATTCTGCTTAATACCAATTACCATATCCTATGGAAGGTTTCCCTACCATCTGGGAAAATAAAGTGGTGAAATACCCAAGTAATATTTGAAATAAGACATTCAGTTTAACGTCTTAAGGTAGTTGAACCATAAGCAAATTCACCTTTGAATTACCCTTTAGTATGATATAGAGTGTGATAACAGTTTGCAATTTGTCTTCATTTTATATTTTTTTAATTATTTAGCTTGCTGTTCAGTAATTTCAACAGCTGGTTGCTATGGTCCAATACAACCTAGGAAGCAGTAAGATGTTGGAATGAGAGACTAGGTCTGACTAAAATGATAAGTAATAAAAAGTAACAATAAGAATAACATTGTAGCCTTATAGAGTAATAGTTTTTTGCTGTAGCAACCAATAACGTGCATTTGAAACCTGAAGAGATGCATAAGAGCAAAACAAAAGAATAGGACACTGTATACCATACTAAAAGTAACATAAAGGTAAACCACCCCTTCAATAGTTATGACAGCTGTGGTTAACTAAGGGGATAAAGCTGAAAATCTGAACCCCGGTCTAGAAATAAATGTACTACATACAGGCTGGCTAATCCTACAGTTGTATGGCAGATTCCACAGCACTCTAAATTGGATAGAAGAGTGGTTATTTGCAGGAACTGAAAACGCCTGTGTATAAAGCATGCATTCATATAAGACTTCCCTAAAATCTAACATGTACCTACGAACAGGAGGAAAAGAAACACTTGAAACAGTGTGGGTGTATCTCACATACCACAAGTCTAAAGGGAGGACAGTACAAAGAAGACAGGCCTGGACAATCTGTAGATGCTAGCAAATGCCAAAAAGGATGCTGTTAGATGTCATAGACAGTCACTATCTCTGAGTTCCTGAAATGCCAGGGCCCATTTTGAATCTCAGTTTGGACCTGCAAGTAGAAAATGTGACCAAAGACTATGAGACTACAAACTACACACTACAAGAGGAAGAAGATGGGGTGAGAACTAATCACTGTTATACAAATGCTGACTAATGTTACAGTTGTAAACAACAGACTTATTTAACTTGAATACAACAGTAATACAACAGTAATCCTAAAATCTATATGTGGCTGGCTAGTCTATTCTATATACAAATATAAAACCAAACACATACAGCAGAGATATACCGAGGGCCCTGAGATTGCTGTAGTGTGGATGCACCTACTCATTTCACTCTCATGTTCAGTTGGTGCCCTACATTTTCAGTAGCATTAATAAGCATATTCCCACTAAGCCTAAATTTATTGGAGATTATTGTTTTACATCAACTGGACATACATACTGCGAGCCATAGACTCTGAATGCCACTAAACTTACTTCATTTAACTGGGAAACATTGTTCCAATGATTGGACCATTGGAGTGTCTGTGTGTTTTATAGACATTTGTAATTCTTTAGTAAAGAAGTCTCTATAAAGAAAACTTACGCACATTAGATGATTTGGGACAAACATATTCATAATGCTTTTTTTCTGCTGTATGTAATTGGTTTGATACTGTATTTGTAGGCAATTCTATATGAGATTAGGGTGTATTTGTGATAAAGCATTAAAGTTGAATTACTGGGAACACTGAGATCAAAATATATAAGTAAAAGTCTGGTTTTTATTGCCCTATTGTTTATATTTTATGGTTGGTCTGCTGGCCAAAAACCACATCTCAGTCACATAGTAAACCACACTACAGTATTTAGTTAACCGAGACACAAAAATGCTCTGTATATATATTTTAATGTGTCAATGTTCCAATTTTAACATTAGAGTTTTATAAATTATTTAACAGTTCCCTTGCCAAGGCTTAAGGGTTGAAAACATGCGCACATAAGCTATCATAACTATTTAAAACAAAAAGGGGAAATTACAAAAACCCCTAATTTTTCTTGTTTACAAGAATGACATACCCCTCCCATAAAGTTATACCATTTATACAGAACAATAACACATGGGCTCTACTGCCACCAAGTGGCATTGCTTGCCACAGCCAAATTTATTATGTACCCCTACTTTAAACCACTGAACATCTACTCTTTGTAGAGTATCTTGTAGCCAGTTAACTGATAATGTACAAAGAACATCAAAACCAAAATACCTTACAAATATTTGTACAGCACTGTGCTAGGAGCTGTGGCAAAATATGAGCAGATCACAATTCTACTCATATTTCCCAATTGGTTCCAGACAGTGATTAGGAGTGCTCTACCTTCATTAAACCTGTGTAGGTTTCAGGTGCTAAACTGGAAGACCCTCGCCTGGTTTTTGGGTCAACTTATACATCCAGACAATCACGAGTCCAATTCCTGTTCCCTGGTAATGGAACTTCTTCAAAACATCACAAATACGGATTCCTTGGACACGTATTCGGATGAATAAAATCTTCTTTATTAATAAATAGAATTTGCATGAAAGCTCTGACTCAGCTCATTAATTCATTACTAGTGACGCGTTTCGTGTCACATGACACTTCCTCAGAGCTGATTGCAAATTATATTTATTAATAAATAAAGAAGATTTTATTAATCCAAAGGAATCCAAGGAATCTGTATATATTTTTAAATATTGGAATTGCATCAGCTTTCCTCCAGTTCATTGGTACCAAACCAGATGAAAACCCGATGAAATAAGAAAATCCAGGTCCCAGAACTTGAATCTCATTAACTTTTTTTAAAAAAATTTAAGAACCATATTCTACCTCAGTCACTGACAAATTTTGTGTGTTGAGCCTTCTGTAATACACCAATTTAAGATTATACACTATGTTTTTACGGGAGAGGGTAATGTTTTTTAAAGGTATAGTTTTTAATTGTTTTTAAACACATGTAACAAGTCAAAACCATGCCATTAAAATAATATCTTTACATGACTTAGCTGATTTACATTGGATTGATGTGGCTGATACTGTAGCCTCTTTAGACATTGCATAAACATTCATACATGAGAATTTCAACAAGTAATCAGGGTTAGATCCGCCAGTAATTATATAGTGCTCTTAGGTTTGCATGGCACACCTTTTATATATTGTGTTTTAAGTAAGGGAGCCGCACCCCCCAGCCCTACCTCCCACCAAGGGCTCCATATTTTGTCAAATTTCTTTTGTGAGCCTCTAGCTAACAAAGTGAGCTTGATGAGGGGCAGGTTTTGATTTAGAAGTGTAATCCAGGTTTGCACTGTGGGGAGGTTTGGGAGGGAGAGGGTATTTTAACATAAGTGGTGTACAGGTATGGGGCCTGTTATCCAGAATGCGTGTGATCTGGGGTATTGTGGATAATGGATCTTTCTATAATTTGGATCCTCATACCTTAAGTCTACTAGAAAATTATGTAAACATTAAATAAACCCAATAAGCTGATTTTGCTTTGAATAAGGATTAATTATACATTATTTGGGACCAAGTACATAGTACTGCTTTATTATTACAGAGAGAAAGGAAATCATTTTGAAATATTTGGATTATTTGGATAAAAGGGAGTCTATGGGATATTGCCTTCCTGTAATTTTGAGTTTTCTGGATAACAGATCCCATACCTGTATAACTAAAATGAATATTTTATGTATATGTTTTTGTTGTATATAGTTACCTAATTACTATAAGGAGATACTCATGCATACATGCATTTAGACACAGAGCAGACCCTGTTACTATTAGATAGGAATTGTAGTTCATCTTTAGTGTTAATACTGAGCCTCCTGTAATACTACTGAGTTGGTCATGTAACGATCGCTCTTCTATTGTTTATACTGTGGAAAAGAAATCATAAGCACAGAAATGTTATTATTTTTTAATGGACCTACACTCTCTTCCCACATCTTTTTACTGTTAATATAGCTTAAAATTTTTTTGTGGATTTGTCTTGCAAGTGAACCAACTAATTCCTAATTTATTTTAGATATTTGGTTGCTGTAAAAAAATCTCTTTTTGTTGTAGACTTGTTGTAGTGTAGACTTTTAAATGGTCACAAGATTGTTTAGACTTAGGGGCAGATTTATCAAAATGTGAGTTTAGATTTGAATAAATAAAATCTCATCCATGTTCTTTTCATTTCTATGGGATTTTTAGTACTGTATTTATCAATGGTTCTAACTTTCACCCATTAATAAATATGCTTCTAAAAATCCCAGTGAAATTAATTGAATGTGGGAGAGTTTTTATTCAAATCTAAACTCCCATTTTGATAAATCTGCCTATAAAGGTCCCCTTACACGGGCCGATAAAAGCTGCTGACAGATTAATTTGCCAGCTTTTTGGGCAGTGTATGGGGCTTCCTTGACATAGATCTGGCCGAAAACTGGCTAGGTGTTGATCAGGTTTGAAAATCCCATTAGATCATGGGCCGCGGCGGGTCGTTCATGTGGTTCTCTATTCCGCAGCCTGTATTGTGCTGGTTGTAAACCGATTATTTGGCCCACCTCAGTGTGGGCATATCGGGGAGAGATCCACTCATTTGGCGATCTCTGTATCTATGGCCGCCTTTACTGTCACTTATGCATCAAATTACCAAACCGGGTTTTAGCAACTCGCCTAAACATTAAAGATAAAAAATGATGCCCAAAAGATGAAATCTTTGAAACATGTTTATAATCTTTAATGCTATTTTATGGGCAAGGGGTTTGTTTACTCTGCAATTTTCATTGTCCAATAATGATACATTTTCCCTCATGATGAACGTACTCTATTAAAAGGATCTACCAAAAAGTAATTGATAGCATTTTGATGGTAGCCATACCAAAAATGTATTTTATGACAATAAGCACATTTGATAACTTGAAAATAACTTAAAAGCACTTCTGAGACTTTAAATATTTCTGTACAGCTGAAAAAATCTCTCCCTACAGATTTCCTTTCCCATTCAGTATCTAAAAGCTAGATTCTTTAATAAATAAAAAAAAAAAATGTCTTTTTTTGCCAGAAAGGTAAATTCTCAACCTTTTGTTATCTCTGAATACATTCTTGAAGGAGACAGGCTTGCCATAAAATAGGCAGAATTATATTTGCAAATTATAACATTTTGCTACATTAGCAACATAGTGAGCAGTAGAAAAAAATATATTTATCAAGGAATCAAAACTCTAAAATAAACCTTAAAAATTAATTGTAAAAAATTGAACTTATGCATTAACACAAATACTCTAATATTATATAATACACAATGGCTGCAAATACAAATTTAAAAAACAAAACAAAAAAAAAAACACTGACACTGGTGTTTTCATACATCATTTGTTTTCAGACATGTGTTTGAAAAAAACAAACCAAAAAAAAAATGTTTGTCATTAGTCATCTGCCTAATTGTCAGATAAGTATGTTTTTAGTTATAAATTAATTATTTTCTTAAGTTGAAAAGGTAAACGTTGTGTTTATTATATCATGAACAGCCAAAGTGACATTTTGGTACCTATTGGGGCAAAAATATATATATTTAAAAGAAAGGAGGGGGGGGGAACAAAAGTGAAAAAAGTATTTTAATAATTTAAAGGAAAACTATACCCCCAAAAAAGCAACAGATAGTTTACATCAAATTGAATGACATATTAAAGAATCTTACCAAACTGGAATATATATTTACATAAATATTGCCCTTTTACATCTCTTGCCTTGAACCACCATTTCGTGACTCTATCTGTGCTGCCTCAGAGATCACCTGACCAGAAATACTACAACACTAACTGTAACAGGAAGACGTGAGGAAGCAAAAGGCAGAACTCTGTCTGTTAATTGGCTCATGTGACCTTACATGTGGTTTGTATGTGTGCACAGTGAATCTTACGATCTCAGGGGGCGGCCCTTATTTTTTAAAATGGCAATTTTCTATTTATGATTACCCAATGGCACATACTACTAAAAAAGTATATTATTATGATAATGGTTCATTTGCATGAAGCAGGGTTTTACACATGAGCTGTTTTACTCAGTATCTTTTAATAGAGACCTACATTGTTTGGGGGGTATAGTTTTCCTTTAACTACATGGTAGAGGAAAGAACTGAATAAAGAAAATTGCAATATTGCTCTCACTTTTTGCAAGAACAAGCAGGGAATATGATAGGAATATCATAGGAACAAATGCAACCAAAATTTACTTTGAGTGTGTTTACTGCAATTTGCCCCGACATCACAAATGAAACTTTGTGTTTGTAGAAATAATTCTTCTACACAAACCTCTTAGGATAATTTTCACACTACAAAAGTTCCCCTTGCTAGGAACTGCACCATTTCTCCTGGTCCCCAATAAGGAAGAGTACAAAGTATTCCCTAACACCTCAGCTGGATAACAGAAACAAGACTTGAAATTGACACAAAATACCGGTATACATTCTTAACCAGCCAATACCAGACAAATTACATTTTAAATCATTTACCAAATATTACAGTACACACAAAATATATACAGGGCTATATTATAAATATTATATAAAATATTAAAGGTATAAAGGTTAAAAATTTGTATTTGTGAACCAGGTTTTGTGTTGCGTCTCTCTCCTCCCCCCCTCCCCCCCCCCTTTTTTTTTTTTTTTCTTCTTCTCCTTCCCTTTTTCCTTCTGGTGGTAGTGAATATGAGAGGTTGGTAGGAACCACATTATAATAGAGTCGACCATTCAAAGGGGTAATGGTATTGGGTGAGGGGTAACACTGGGATTGGGGTTGATAAGGGTATAAATGAATGGGAATGATATTGAGAATTATTATATGGTATTGCTGTGGTTAAGGGGGAGATAGGACACAGATATGATTGAGTGAGGGGAAACACTGGGATTGTGTTGGTAAGGGTATAACCTAATGGGATTGGTATTATAATTCATCCACATTGTATTGTTGTGGTTTAAGGGGGAGGTAGGACACAGACATGAGTTAATGCGATAGCACATGTATAATGAATCGCATAGGGGGGTAATATATGTAGCTACACACAGTAGCCTATGGGTAACGTACCCGAGGATGGGTAAACATTAATAACACGGAAGGGTTCACGGGATTGGATGCATACACAAGGGTTGTGAAATGTATGGTGGGAAGCTCCTCAACTTCTATGCGAACTACTGAGTACAGGAGGATGTAATGTATTGTGTCATGTATTTTTTTTTTATTGTCAAAATTCAAATGAAATAATGTTTATAAAAAAAAAAAAAAAAAGGTATAAAGGTTTACTGGAAAGGGCATAACATAAAAAATTAAGAAATAGCATAGTCCATATGCCAATGGAGGACAGTGATCTGAGAGCAGTCTTTCTAAGACGGAGATTTAACTGCCAGAATGCTCTCTAGATATTCCTTAGATTTAATTGGTATGGAGAGAGAGTGACGCCATGCAGCAAGAACTCATAAAATCAGATGTGGAAGTGGCAGACACAAAACAGATCTACTAAGTATACTCTAATCACAGTATTTATGTATAAAACAAACATAATGTTTCGACCCAAAGTCCAAATTTAAACAAATATAGAAAGGGGCTGTTCCCCTTAAGTTAGCTTTTAGTATGTTACAGAATCTCCTGCTCTAAGCAATTTTTCAATTGGTCTTCATAGTTTTTTTTTTTAATTATTTGCTCTACCTTTTTAAATAGAGTCTCTGTCTTCATCAGGCAAAAAATTAATACTCTTTGAGGTTAAACTGTAATTGTTATTTATAGATTACAGTCCTACGCAATATGTTGGCGCTATATAAATACATGTTAAAAAAATAATAATAGATTTATTTTAATTACGGAGTCCCTTTCCTATTCATCAGTCTGGCACCCAAAGCACTGACTGATTGCTAAAGTTAATTGGACCCTAGCAACCAGATATCTACTGAAATTCGAAAATAAAGAAAAATTAACTGAAGACCAATTGTAAATTGTCTCAGAATATCACGGTATACGTCAATAATAGGGAATGGGAAGATCTGACCTTTACTAGCCAATAACAAGGACCATATTTTTCTGCCATAGCAATCTATCTGTATCTCTGCATATGTCGTTACTAGTTTTCTGTGGTCAAACTGTACATTCACAATGGGTTTGGGTAAGGTTGTCTGAAACAGCCCAATTCATTAGTTTCTTAGGACGTACAGAGAAATGTATATTATACAGTAGACCTAATATGTGCTTTCATTGAGGCTGATATCACATACAGTCACCAGATTCTTGTGATATAACATCACCTTTATCACCCCAAAACCAGCAAACCCACCTGTCCTTCTAGTTGCTTGAAGGGAAGTATCCTTCTACACTTGAAAAGTTTTTACTTACTCAGTGAGCAAATAAAAAGTAGCACCTAACCGCACATTTCAGGAATTTTTAATGGCTAATCTGCAACAACAGGGTCGGACATTGGGGACCTAGGGCCCACCGGGGCTGATGTCTCAGGGCCCAGTCGAGCCCTGACCCTGCTGCAAATTCCCCTTCCGCAGCCCCCTTCACCATTACCAGTGTACCTGGTTTTGATGCAACCGGGCCTGGAAACAGATCACAGCAGCAAGGGCAAGGTGACGGTCTGGGCTGACGGGGCCCACCGGGGTTTTGTCCCGGGCCTAGTCCAACCCTGCGCTACAACATCTTTCTTCACTTGAATCAAACCCAGCCCCAAACAATTCTCGCTACAAAAGGCACCACCTGGTTCCAGCAAGGCAGAATACACAGTATTTGCACTAATCACAAACTAGTTGGATAACAAAAGAAAAGGCTAAGACCATAGGGTATGATGTAAGACCCTATTTCCTGAGAAAGATGGGTAGGCCAGGGGATCTAAAGTTAGCTGCAGCAAACACTTGTAAGAACAGTACTGGGGATAAGAAATATATCAAAGGCAACTTACCTTTGCAATCTGCAGCAAAACTATGCAGTGTTTGATGGACTCTACCATACTCTAGAAAAAAAATATACATATATAGTGTTACACACTAACTTAAAGGTGTATAATATATAGCACTATTACTAGTGCAGATAAATAATGAACAACAAAGAACTAACAAAATAATGAATAATAAAGAACAAACAAAATGACCAGCTTTAGGCATATACATAATTTATTATTAGCACAATAAAGTAAACTTACTTTTTGGAAAGATAAGCAACAAAAAAGTACCCAAAAATAGTTTTGTCCATTGCAATTCACATAGAGTAAATTTAAAGTGAAATGGAGTCAGCATGGGCTGCCATTTACTCCACTATCCAAAATACAAGCCGGTTTGGAGTTTGATGGACAGCAGTGGTAGCAGTTTAAATACATAGCGCTTCTGTCAACCTTTTTACATTAGTCTACTGTTTTTACAGTTTTATAGTTTATAGCTTTTGAATGATTTGTCTCTCTTTTTGCCTCTTTCCAGCTTTGAAATGGGGTCACTGACCTCGGCATCCAAATAAGTACTGCTCTGTGAAGCTATGATTTTTATTATTATTATTGTTACTTTTTATTCAGACCTTTGCCTATTAATATTTCAGGCTTTCATTTAAATTACTGCCTATTGCAACTGTAGATTAGACCCTGGCCACCAGCTGCTGAAATTCCAAACTGGGAACCCGCTGAACAAAAGGCTGAATAATTAAAAAAGAAAAAAAAAACACATGAAGACCAATTGCAAATTGTCTGCACCATGCTAAAAGTTAATAAATGAACTAACAATTTACAAAGCTGGGGGAATATAATAAAATGGCTTGCCTCATGTCAGATTTCAAATTTAAATTAAAAATTAATTTCAATACAAGATTCAGGGACTGAGTATAGGACTGAGTATAGAAATAAACATGTTTTACCCCTGACAGAAAGCCTTTATATAAAAACATTTTTATTTGTGTTGTTTTAAAATGTTACATCTTTAGGCAAATTTTAAAACTAAACCTGTATGGGTACAAAATGCTTAAAAATTGCTTTGTCGTTAAATCAGGCATTTGTAGAAGATCTTGTTAGCATTAAAGTGTTTAAATGAAAAATGCAACTGGTTTGTTAAGTATGCTATATTCACTATAATTATTTTGTAATAGTTGGCTATAAGCCTTTCATTAGCAATTGCATGCACATAACTTCAACTTCCTGGGAGTTACCAGGTTTTAGACCCTGTCCCTAGGCTCCATTCATTAGATACGATTCTCCTGATTTTTAAAATCTTCCCTGGCTAGGCTAAATGTGCACATATGAAGTGACATAAAAAAGCCCTCTGCGATTGCACAATGAGCATTAAGCTCTGCAGAAGGGCTACTGTGCATGCACAATTATCTTCCAATTATCTCATTAAGGGACCTAGGCTTAGGCTACACCCACATTTTTTTAGGGGACCTCAAAGATCCCCGGGCAACAAGAACTCAAAGTTGATGTCTCTGCATGCCTTACATATTGGCCCACTACACAGTCTACTTTCCTTGTTTTTAAAAACAAGGAACTCAGTAGAAAATAATTGTTTTCTAAACTCATCAATTGCCAATATAGATCCCTTTAAACATGTGGGGCATAAGGTGCACATAATTAGCCCTTGCCTAATACATTAGTCTCTATTTAAAAGGGACACTATGGCTAGTTCCACATTTAGCACTAAAAACCTTTTCATGGTTTTTTCTATGAACTATGCATAAGAACACATTTTGACTATGCGGTTGTTTGCTCTCACTAGATTTATTTCATATATGAATTCATAGATTTGAAACATATAAGGATGCCACCATTGAGAGGTCTTTACTTTGGCAGAAGGTGCTTTTAGATGGGGTGGTCTTACTTTCATTATTCTATCTAACAAAATCTTAGGCTAGGACCAAACAGGTGAGTATGTCTTTCAGTGCATAGTTAGCTCTAGCTTATACAAGTTATGTTTGCTCATTTCATTTGGCAGTTACAGGGGTTGTTCACCTTTGAGTTAACTTTTAGTATGATGTAGAGAGTGAGACAGCAGCTCTCCAGTTTGCTGTTTCAGCAGTCTGGTTTATAGAGTCCAAATTCCCTAGCAACCATGCATTGATTTGAATAAGAGACTGGAATATGAATAGCAGAGGCCTGAATAGAAAGACGAGTAATAAATAATAACAATAATTTAGTAGCCTTACAGAGCATTTATTTTTAGATGGGGTCAGTGACCCCCCCCATTTGAATGCTGAAAAGAATCAGAAGAAGGCAAATAATTAAAAAACTTGAGAAAATTAAGAGCAATTGAAAAGTTGCTTACAATTGGCCACTGTAGAACATACTAAAAGTTAACTTAAAGGTGAAGTTTTTTTCCAGGGAATTAAATGTAAGACCAATACATTGGTTTCAAATAAATTATGCACATGATTTTAATTTCTAGTTTGCATTTTTGTGACATAGGTTAAATCACGCACATTTTAATTAATACACAGAAAACTGTTTAAAGTAAATGAGTTCAGTTTAGAAACTTACACAAGTAGTATCCTTGAGATTTTCAATTTTCTGCAGGGGAAAAATAGCATTATTAGTGCGTAACAAGATTCTGTTATACACTTCCTACAGAAGGCGTGGCTGGCCTTTTGGCGATTTTTGGCTTTTAAACAGCTTAGTGATTAAAGTACCACATTGCATGCCCTGTGGAATATATAAAATGTGAAACTGACCTTTAGCTTAAAGCAAAGTAGGAAAAAACTGTTCTGTTCTCAGTGTTTAAGAAAGCTAGTAGCAAGTAGGTTAGTTATATGTGAAACAACTCTTAGACCATCCACTATTTAAAACAGACATATGCAATACATATAAAACAGAATGGTTTTATATAATATATAAAAAGTAGAAAGAATCACTGACAAGAGGTAAGCAATGTCATGTTGTAGTCGTTCCAAACTTCCTACTATCTTTCTTACAGGGGAAAGAGAGGCAAATGTCTCTTCTCCAGAACTGCAGAGCTCCTATTTTTTAAAACAGTGGCACACAGAAAAACTTTGATTGCCTCTTCTAATTGTGCCATCAAAAAGCTCACTACTGTTCTTAGGTTCGGTTAATTCTAGCTCTTTAGTTCTACAGCTCTGCACCCTCAAATGACTCCCAAAAATTCATGTTCAATACAAATTGTCAGACACTGACTGGTGCAAGGGACGTACAAGTTATGTACCTTGTTGGCAAAAACTGCCTAGAAAATGGGACTTTTATTTTTAATACCAGTCAAAGCTAGTGATTTACCAGATAGGCAAGTTAATACTGGCCAGGTGGCAACTCTAGTTGGGAAGTGTACATAAAATACATACATCCTTGTATGTATGACGACAATGACAACGAGTATTCGTTTAGCCAGGATGTTTCTGCACATGGACTCATGCAGTCAGGGCCAGAACTAGGGGTGCAACGGTGAAGGGGGTGCCGGGCACATACAGTACCTCTTCCCTTCACTTCGTCCTAATCCGGGCCCTCTTCCACACACTATGGGGCAGATTTATTATGTAGTGTAAAAAATAGCAGAATAATTTGCCACACAGTGCCATGTAAAATATGGCGTAGAAATGGCATCATTTTTTTATGCACTTTTCCTTAGAGCAACTTTGAGTGTTTACTTTGAGCGTTTATCCACAGCTCATCATGGCCATAGCCTAAACTCTCTCTTAACCCTTTAAATGCAGCAGAACGTAGAATCTACATTTTGAGTATAAAAATACCACAGAATGTAGATTCTACGTTCTGCTGGACTTCCGGGCCGGGGGCGGCTTTTGAAGCCTCTATAGCAACTTCCCCATTCGCTCTGCAGCCCCTAGGTAACGAGCGGAGCAAGGGGATTGGGGGGAAGGAGCCCTGGGGTGCGACAGGCATAGAAGAGGGGCAGGCAATTTTGACTTTCCATTCAGCACTTCCTAGATGACACTGCTCTCTCCACATTCCCCCAGTACTCTTCACCATTTAATTGTGTAACCAGTGCATGGGGATGGAGATCATTACCCTGAAGAATTTGTTGAAACTGGGTTGAATTCATCCAACCCTCAACTTTAACAAGGGCCCCAGTCCATGAACTAGCCAAACTTTTTCATATGACTGTATACGTATTGCTATTGAAAGCAGTATTTATCTGTCCCCTTCTATTCTCTGCCCTGATGGCTCAGGCTGTTGATACAATGTAAGACAAGGCAGTTGATTAATAGAACTGTCTTTGATGGGGAACCAAGACTTTTCCAACAATCTTTAAAAAGTAACAACCAGGAGTTAACCAAATGCTGCCTTCAATAGTAAATGCTTCTACAAATAATTTTTAAAGCACTGACAATTTTTAATAAATGTATATTGCAAGGTTACTTTTCTGTTACTAGGCAAATTTTTATTTTGAGTTTAACTTGCCCTTTAAAATGCTGGTGAGGTGAAATGACCAAATGCTAAAGCTTATTATATAATGTAATTACTGTGAACGTCTGCCCCAGCTAAAATAACTAAACAATTAACAGGTACAGAATAAACAAAAAGTTGTGCTACAGAGAGTACGACATTAATTTGAGTTCAAACAACAGTAATACAGACAGCTGGTCCAAATGCAAAATGGGTTACTTGCCTTTCTCTGTTCATCATCTTTGCAGCTTTGGATTTTTTCATCAAACAGCTGAAGAAAATAAAAAAGCAAAAAATGCAATTATATCATTAGTTTAAATATTATCGTGTAAACATTTGAAATTGTATTAATATATAAAACACTCACACACCTATCAAAGCTACATATACAGTAAATAAAACATTAGTGAATATTTTTTGCTGCATACTCTCAGAAATATTTGTTTTGCCCTTTATATTATTAATGGCTTGTCTATAGCAAATATGTTATCAAATGGGAATGAAAAACTTCTGGAAAGTTAAAGCAAGAGAATCAAGGTATGGGACCTGTTACCTAGAAGTCTCGGTACCCAAGGTTTTCCAGATTAGGGGTCCACTAATTTAGATCAGCATACTTTAGGGCTACTATAGAATCATTTAAACATTAAATCCAGTAGGATAGTTTTACCTCCAATTAGAATTAATTATATCTTAGTTGGGACCAAGTACAAGGTACTTTTTTCTTATCATTATTACAGAGAAAATGAAATGATTTTTGAAAATTATTTTATTAAAATGTTATTTTATTGAAATGTAGTTAACATAAATGCTAGAAACCTCATAGTGTGATCAGCAGAGTTGTTTTAATAAAAAGGGCAAAAGGCCCACCAGAAACCACCAACACAAGATCTTTCATCTTCTATAGATAAAACTTTAGGATTTCCACATTTACCAAAGGAATATCTTACTAATAAAAAGTTGATACCTTTGGGGGAGATGATTTTTCTTGTGGTGGTACATGTATAGGTGGGATTTGAGGTTATGCTAGTTTGTTAGCAATGAGCACAAAAGAGGATATTTTGCTCTATGGCTTTCTTTCTAGCCTGCTTTATTATATCCAAGCTCACCTGCTTGTTGCAAGCACTGAATTATGGTGCAGACAAAAATATCTTTGGAATCAATAACTTAAAATTGCCCTAGTGATCTGCATTTCTCTAAACAGACCTGGTGTTTCAGTTGGAGTCATTGCAGTCCAGTGCAACCACAGGTCGTTTTCAGCCAAGACTTCAGCCCAAACACAACTATGCAGTATCTCATTACAAAAATAACTTATGTAACTAGAGGTCAAACGCAAAGTCCAGCAATCACAGAAACACAAAACACAGATACATGTTTATTCTCTTGATAATCTGGTTGTAACAAAATGAAAAATTAATAAAACTATCCTCAAAGGGATAGAACCTAGGGGCACATTTACTTAGCACGAGTGAAGAAAAATACTTAGAATTTCAAAGTTTTGATTTGGCTACTTCGACCATCGAATTGGCTACTTTGACCTTCGAATCGAATGATTTGTACTAAAAATCGTTCGACTATTCGACCATTCGATAGTTGAAGTACTGTCTCTTTAAAAAAAACTTTGACTTCCTACTTTGCCACCTAAAACCTACCGAGCACCAATGTTAGCCTATGGGGAAGGTCCCCATAAGTAATTTCTGATCGAAGGATTTAATCATTCGATCGATGGATTTTTCCTTCGATCGAACGATCGAACGAAATGCGGTAAATCCTTTGACTTCGATATTTGAAGTTGAAGGATTTAACTTCGATGGTCGAATATCGAGGGTTAATTAACCCTCGATATTCGAACCATAGTAAATGTGCCCCGCAGTGTTCTCCCCAGGCCCTTTTTGCCAGGCGCATTACATGGCACTTTTCCACACCTGGTCCCCCTGTGGCCCAACCGTGTGTGACAAATTAAACATTTTTATTTATTTTTTAAGAAGTGGGTAGGACTGCACACTTTATTTCCAGAAGCACACAGTCATCCTGGCTACAGAAAAAACAGTTTCAACAGGGTGTAAGAGGCACGTAGGACAAACAAAATGTTAAACATTTTCTGTGTTAAGACAATGAGCATACCGTACCATCATTAGTGATCCAATATCCAAAGACACTGAAGGCAAGATTATTGGCTTGCCTTGAATGTTTGAAACTGAAAATGTCGGTCATCTGAAAATACTTTCTGGATGACAGGGTCACTGACCTCAGCAACAAAAAAACAGACTTACTGAGATTTTAATTTGGTTATTGCTTATATATTAGTCTTAGCCTTCTCTTATTCATCTTCTACCTTTTGTAATTAAGAACTAGCAAGTAAAATGACAGGCCTAACATATGCACAGCAAAAAATATGAACACAATTATTAATATTAAATTATTAACAATAAAAAAATCAAATACAAATAAAAGAATTTTACATGATAAAAAATAAGCCACAAACATGTCCACTCATCTGAAAGTGAAGGATCTGTTTTCAATGTTGTACCTTTTGGGCCATAAATGTGTGGGAAAAAAAGCCTGGAAAGTACGCAGGATCCTCCCCTTTCCCATAATTCCAGTCCGAGATCCAGCTAGATGTCTCTAGTAGTCGCCAGCACTTTATAACACAGACTTGTACTGACTCTGGGAGGAATGACTGGGAGTGCAGACGTGGGAAGCTCACTTGCTGATGTCATTTTGACGGTCACCAGTCACACTACCTGCAGATAGTGCTCTGCCATGCCCTGCCTTCATGTATTGCATCTACATGCCCTGCTCGCCTCCCATTTACCTAATCAGTTCTCCTCCCACACTGCCCACCCAGACCGCAACAACTATCACTGCTAAACCTTCCCTCCCCGACAACCACTGTGCTGGATCTGAAAGTCAGCTGATTTCTTTATGACCAGCTACAAAAATTAAGGGTCTCTGCAGCAATATTTTACCTGAAGGGTAGGTGTAAAGTGCAAAAAAAAATGGAGGACTGCACCCTTTTTTTTTTTCTTTTCAAATATTGCACCCTGCCCTACAAGTAGTTAAATGACATTTACACCTTCACTTTGTAGAATTTCCCAGCAGAATACCTTTGATTGTACACAAACATAAAGAAAAGGGAAGCTGCTACCAGACTGGGTGTGTTAAGCTTGCATTCTGATGTGTAGGCTGCATATGAATGTCACTTTCATTTTATTTTCATGGGTATAATACTGTGTGTGACGCACACCATCCATCATTTAGTTAAAGATTAGATCATCTATCTGGGTGCTACCTTAAAAAAGTTGTATTATCCACTATCCAAGAAGAAAGGTGTACATCAGGATTTTGAATAAGTTAAAACTTCATGTTATTTTTAATAATTTAATAAACATGAAGTTTTAACTTATTAAAAATCCTGGTGTGCATCTTTCTTCTTGGATAAAGCATGAAGCATGAGTGCACACTGGGATTTAATAAAAGTATAATTTTATTTGGTTACATTAAAACAGATCAACGTTTCGGTCCGAGCCTAGGAGCTTTATCAAGAAGCACCTGGGTGCCTTTTTGGATTTCAGTGGAGTGCGGATCACAAAGGACTTTTCTATATATATATATATATATATATATATATATATACATACACACACACACACACACACACACACACACACACACGTAAGTTGCAAGTACAACTTAGTCCCTGTGTAAAATGTATAACGAAGCATTAGAATTCTTAATGAATCAGATGCAATTTGAGAGTAGGACTGACCAGATATGGGCTGACTTTGGCGTAGTTGGTCAGCTGAAATATATTGCAATATATGGACAAACAATCCCTGTTTTGTTTAAAGGGTAAGGCATTTTTCAGTAGCAGTATGCACAAAATGTCTCTGTCTTAAATATATTGATAATGGGTTGAGCGCAGAGGACTCTTGTATTTGTCTATATGTATTTTGTGGTCACAGCCTCATTGCACCCCCACCTAATGATTTTAAAAATTAGTGGTGAGCACAACTTTATTTTTATATAGTTTATGTTTATTATAGTTTATACAGGAGCAGAGCCAGCTCCTTGTTGTAGCTCCCACCCTTCCCAACTATAGTCAGGTGATCCCACTGGTGGCTAATAAAAGGGCAACCAACTTTGGGAATTTTACTTTGAAAGCAGCAAGTAAGTTGCAGATAAAACTTAGTTCCTGTTTAAAATGTATAATGAATCAATAGAATTCTTAATAAATCAAATTTGAGCGTAAGACTGGCCAGATATGGGATGACATTGAAGTAGTTGGCCATCTTAAATATATTGCAATATATGGACAAATAATCCCTATTTTGTTAAAAGGGTAAGGCATTATATGTGTATGTATATATATATATATATATAATATATATATATATATATATATAGATAGATAGATAGATAGATAGATAGATAGATAGATAGATAGATAGATAGATAGATAGATAGATAGATAGATAGATAGATAGATAGATAGATAGATAGATAGATAGATATATATATATATATATATATATATATATATATATATATATATATATATATATATATATACACACACACACACACACATTCCAAGGCCACTGCACACGCTTGCCAATAAGTTATATACCCTGGTGCTCCCAGAATTTCGAATATGTAGGTAAGTTTATATATATATATATATATATATATATATATATATATATATATATATATATATATATACATCCTGACAACGGCTCCTGACGAAACGCATTGATACACCATGCACCAATAAATAACCTTTTGATACAGGCCATATGGCGTCTGCTGTGAGTGCTTTCATGAACTGTAATAATTATTCATTGGTTAGCACCCAGCAATTAATCCGATGAATGGTGAGTGCCGATAACCTCTACATATATATATATATACACACACACACACACACACAGTTGACAATAATACAGCACACACCAAACAATGACATTACATTATCAGGAAGAAAATGCAGTAGCAATGTGGTTAAAGCAAATTCAGTTTGTGTGAGCTACAAGGAACTTACCTTGATCTGATCTATGAGAATTTGTAGGTATGCATCAGACTCTGCAAGCTTCTTATCGAAGTCCTGAACACTTGGAACAAATCCTGAATCCCCACCCTGCTGAATCAAAGTTACACAAAATATTTACGTAGAAAGTGTAAATTAAAAAAGAAATTAACTCAGCCAAACCTTACAATATACCATACCTCCCAACATTTTGGAAAGAGGGACAAAAAGATTGGCCGCGCTGAGCCCATTTTGGCCACACCCCCAATTACCATGTTCATTTTACAAAATTTGTCAGGTTATGAAAGTTTCAACACACTTCTGTGGTTTTTATGTGTTATTACAGTTCTGCTAATAAAGGTGAATTGCCCTTTAAACTGCAAGTCACTGCAAGTCAGTTTCCCCAATAGACCTGCTTATCTTAAATTGTTACAATTGTTTCTTTGCTTATCTGTCAAAAGCCAATAAAGTTAGAAACTATGTATCTTTTTCTGCCTGTTCAATACATGGGATCAAAGACATTTCAGTAACAAACAATAGACTGCAGGTTGAGCTGTCAAAATCAGGACTGTCTGATCTTCAGTAATGCAACTAATATAAAGGCAAAGTGGTCTTTAGAGCACTACCACTGTCCGATAAAGTGAGACTATGGCATAACAAATAAAATTAAAATAGTGCAAAACACAGGCAATGGCACAGTGATTTTGCCCACAATGCACCTTGCCTCAGTTAAACCTTGCATTCTTATGCACAAATCTTTTCAGGTTTCAGAATCTAGCACAAAGCATCATGCCTCTTTCTGTATTTTACACTGCCTCTACCTATTAGAACTACTGGAGATTCAGCACTCAGGGCTCCCACAGCTTGATGCTACCTCATATGTCTGGAAAGCTAGGGGGCACAAGCTGGAAGCAGAGCCTAACATCTTTATATGTGTATGCAATTTCTGTCTATTGCCACTTCCCATAATGTTATATGGTAAATGCACTGCTGAAGTCAGAAGTGACTGAAAAAGACTTCCACTCTTTTGTATATTAAGAGGCTGAGATATGATAACTCATATTTTCTGCAAATTATATGGAGGGGGCAGAGAATATCAGAAAAGATCAATGGCAAGTTTTTTATCATCATATTTTTCTAATAACAATTCCCACTAACAAAATAGCAAATTCATAAGTGATTTCATTGTGATATTTCACAAGTGATATTCATTGTGGCCCTGAGCCAAGTTATTGATGAATAAGTAAACTGCATTTATCACATTCTAAGAAATTGAAAGCTCTTCAGTCCTACAAGATTATTACAGATTATGCAGTAAACAGCAAAATAATAATTCATGTATTCATTAGAACATCGCTGCCAATGCACAAGTTAATTTCACCTATGGGCTAAACTGGTGATTTCAGTTGTTTACTTTTTGCTGCTAGCGATTTGATCCCAAATGGCATTGACCACTGAAATAAACCACACAGCTTGTACATGGACCAATGCACCAATTAGGCACGATGATCAGTGTTCCCGAGTAGGTATGCATAAGGGAATCAAATTATTTGACCCACTTACAAAGAGCAATGTTGACTATGAAAATCAAACAGCAAAACGGTAAACCATTTTTTTTTTTAAAAAAAAATGGCCTTAAATGGCAATTATTTGTATGGCTATGACACTCCCTGGTAAACTAAGCTCACTAAGCATTTCCAATAAAATATCAGGATTATTAAGCAAATGCTGCTGCAGTTCTAATTGTGTAGTTAGTCAAATACCAAGTTAACATCTGATGAAATCTCTGCAGGTCTGTAGAATATATTGGCACTTTATAAATAAGAGTTAAAAAAAAACAGGGGATATGTAAAATAAGGGTTTTGTAAAAAACTAAAATAAATAAATAATAAAGAAAAAAAAAAAAAAAATATATATATATATACAATATCAAAACAGGGGGGTTGTGGGAGCACTCTAAAGGCTTTAAAGTATATATATATATATATATATATATATATATATATATATATATATATATATATATATATATATATATATATATATATATATATATATATATATATATATATTAGGGATGCACCGAATCCACTTTTTTGGATTCGGCCGAACCCCCGAATCCTTCACGAAGGATTTGGCCGAATACCGAACCGAATCCGAACCCTAATTTGCATATGCAAATTAGGGGTGGGGAGGGGAAAACATTTTTTACTTCCTTGTTTTCTGACCAAAAGTCACGCAATTTCCCTCCCAAATAGGGGTTATTTTGTTACAAAGTTATGATCATAAAATTGATAAGCCACCATACCACGTCAAGGTAAACCCCGAATGGCGGTCCCTAACTTGTTTATTTTTTATGTGCATTCTAGCATTACTTGTAATCAATGTCCATTGAACGCTGTTTTTTCACTGAGAGCTAAATCCTCCCCAGCCAGCAATCAGGCTTTTAAACAGCGTTCAACGGACATTGATTACAGGTTATGCTAGAATGCACATAAAAAATAAACAAGTTAGGGACCGCCATTCGGGGTTTACCTTGACGTGGTATGGTGGCTTATCAATTTTATGATCATAACTTTGTAACAAAATAACCCCTATTTGGGTACATATGCAATAGCATTTATTATATATATATATATATATATATATATATATATATATATATATATACTTTAAAGCCTTTAGAGTGCTCCCACAACCCCCCTGTTTTGATATTGTATATATATATATATATCTATATATATAAATATATATATTTTTTTTCTTTATTTATTTATTTTAGTTTTTTACAAAACCCTTATTTTACATATCCCCTGTTTTTTTTTAACTCTTATTTATAAAGTGCCAATATATTCTACAGACCTGCAGAGATTTCATCAGATGTTAAAGTATATATAATATATATACTTTAAAGCCTTTAGAGTGCTCCCACAACCCCCCTGTTTCGATATTATATATATAGATAGATAGATAGATAGATAGATAGATAGATAGATAGATAGATAGATAGATAGATAGATAGATAGACATATATATATGGGGGAAACATCACTCACAGGGGAAAATAAATGTTTTGAAGGAAAATGGGGCAGAATTATGATGGATAATATACAAAAAATTTGGGATATGCTCCCACGGAAATGCATTAGAACATGACTCTGTAAAAAAAAAAAAATACAGTTTTGTTTTTTTACAGAAAAAAATCCCATTGGCATTCCCATATGCTGGGGATTCCTTAATGTTTCATCTTTCAAAGATTAAATCAAGCAGATCTGTTTACATAACAAACAGAATGTGTCATCCAATACTGCAACATAAAAGTAGCGCAGAGATTAATAAACATTCTGCTGAGCAGCAAATCCCTGGTGTAATGCTCCTAGTACTGTGTGGTTTAGGGCTGCACTGCAATCTGTCGAATAAGGTTTAGCCAGCTAAAATAGAAGTTTTTACAGAAGCTGCTAGGACATATGCCTCTGCAAATGCAGCATGTGTGGGCAATCTATTTTTGGGGGAACTGCAGTCCATAAAGTAATTTTGTGTTAGAAGAGCTTTTTTCCTGTGATTAACCAATAAATTACAAGTATAAAGGGTCAAAACAAGATACAAGTGTCTTTCAGGATATATATATTATACATTATATAGTTATGAGTATATAACTGTGTAGTATGTATGATGGGATATTGAGAATTTCAAAAAATGTTTTTATGCCCTAGAAGCATTTGAAAGATTGTGTTGTATTCAACACAACAGCAAAAGAAATTCTGTACTTAAAATTTCTCAAAAAAGTGAACCATGTGGTTTTAAAAGCATGCTATTACTTTACGGTTAAAAAGAGCAAAAACATATGCTTGGTTTATATTCTTGTTAAGTATACTCAAGGCATTCCTCCATCAAGGGATTTGTGGAATTAAAATCTTAAAAACGAACAATTTTTGCATGAATCCACATCCTGTTGCAGACATCTAAACCCTGATGTCCATCCTGGTTTGGTCCTTTCACATTTCCTCCCCATACTAAGCAACCTGGTGGCCCAAATTACTAGGCACTAGGCATTCTTTGTGAATCTAATGGAACCACTGCAATGTCCTATTTTTGGAAACATACATTTTAGTTATATATTATGTGAAGCACACAAGGTTTAGTCAAGCAAATTAAATCTAAGTGCCTTTCTTCCTGTAAATTATAGCTACACAAACATGTTATATAAGTGGTAAGTAAAAACGTTATTAAAGACATTTTATAGATTTTGTAGCTACTTAATTAGTCTGAATCAATACATTTAAATCAGGACTAGCAGTAAAAATATATTAGATAAACAAAGTTGTTCACAAATAGATTTGAGAAATGCATTATGATATCTCAAGAAAAAAGACAGGTGACTAAGAAAATGCAAATTACAGTTATGTAATAACTGTATACCCATTTTATGTGTTGGCATACAGGTAGACAGAAAATGGTAGTCCAACATCAAATGGTAACTCACCAAGTAATGGAAGAGGCCCAGGTGCACTGCCTGAGCCTTCAGCAAGGGGAGCGATCCAGAAATTTGTAGAGCAGGCACTAAAAAGGCAAACTTCCACCAGGCAATAGAATTAAGTAGAAATATATTTATACATAATCCTACAGGTTTTATGTTACAAAAAGGTAGTCATATGACTAAGTATGCGTACGGTCATAATGATTTGACATAATAAATATATTTTTACTTAATTTTATTGCCTGGTTTAAGATTGCCTGCTCTAGAAATTTCTGTTTTTGATACTTTCAAATACACACTGGTATGTAAGAGCTCTTATGGTGGCCAAACCGACAAAGTGTACGAGGGATATCTGACAGTTTACAAAAAAACAACAGGTAGAGCCACAGCTCCTTCCACTTATGCTGAAAGCTATATTGGCAGACAACATTTCCAAACCTTCCTGATTCTCAAACCGGCTGATATCAGTACTATATGTATAATGATCAGAAAAGGCAGGCAAACTTATACATGCACAGAAAATCATAAAAATGTAGCTTCCTCCAATTTTATTTGTGAGCATATGGCCACCTTTAGCTAGCTAGTTCCTTGTGGAGCTTTTAAAGTTAAAGCAGGTAGAGACTAATGCATCTAAATATCTTGAATAGATTTTTTTGGTGTTACTTTAACTTTAGACTTGTAAGGTAAAGCAGTGTCAGACTGGCATACCCAGGCCCTATTGGAAGAACTGAGTCAAGGGCCCACAGCTCCCTTCCCTACATGATTCCCCACTACTGTACCCAGGACATTGGGGCCCACTGGGTTTTCCCTTATGCCCCAGTCCGACCCTGAGCAAATATATGACAGCCAGCACCTTGCCCAGCAGAGATTTATATATATCTATATCTATATATATATATATATATATATATATATATATGCACTAATTGATATAACCATATAACAGTACTAGTCAGTACTAACATACAAAGTAATTTGGGGCACCAGTTTAGAAACAATTCAAATATACTAAAGCAGCAGGAATTCGACTGTATAGGCAATGGTTATAAAGAGCTAAAAAAAATTAACAAGGTTTTACAACGGCTAAGTCACACACCAGGGTTCAATGTACAATATTGTAAAATAATGAAGAATGAATTGAAATAAAATAATTTTATTAATCCCAAAGTATATGGCTTAAAAGTAATTTAAAGCATCTCTAACAAAATCTAAATAAGAAAAGTAACAGAAAATGACTTATTGCTCACTTCCTCTTTCTTAATCCTGTGACTGAAATGTAATACAGGCAGGTTACTCATGCAAACTGACGTCTCATCCTAAAGGCTACATGCAATCAAAAAGTAATAAAGTAAAAGCACCTTCTAAATTTTCTTAAAGGGGTTGTTCGTCTTCGAACATTTTTTTTCGTTCAGTACAGTAAAAGAGTTGCTAATATCCACAGATACTGCTGAGAAATGTATCAACTAAATGTATCAACTGAATGTAGCCAATTGTAACAGTCCAGAATGCTCCTGGATCACAAAGCTGCCAAACTGAAACACTAGAGACAGGAACATTAAACTTTAAACTGAAATTTTGGGAAACCGGTAATACTACAATACTACAGCTATTGAACTACAATCATGGAAGACAGAATTGTAAGAGCAACAGCACCACCAATTACAATCTCCACCAAATAAAACTATGATCCTCACACACACACCATATCAAGGAAATTATATCAATAAGGGTGAAGACTCACAGAGCTACTAGTAGCAGCTTCACGTCACGGCTACAAAACAGAAAATAGTGATAATCTGGCTTTGCTTAAATACTATGTGTGGTTTAGCAGAGACATTTTTTAGTATTGTATATGATAGGGGATTTTTGGGGGATTTTGTAGCTGCTACTAGTAGCTCCATGTGTCTTCACCCTATGACAGAAAGAACTCACATTAGCCGCCAAATTGTATTAATACAAGCACATCTAAAATTACTTCTACTCTGCTTTATTTTCATCTAGTAAGATTGTTTATCATTCTAAAACAGAAAATATAACGCAACCAAAGAGCTGCTAATTGTTTATCCCCAAAGGAAACATGAAATGTTGAGGCATAAAATCTTAATTAAGTGTCCAAGATATGTAAAGAAGAAATACTAAATGAGGAAGAAGATGATCATTTTATAGACTTCTAAAGTAATATGTTCAGATTGCTTGAATAACCCAAGACCACATTTGAAATAAACATTTTTGAAGAAGTACCTTGAAATATCAAAGCAACAATGGCATCAAAGCAAGTATCAACCCCAAACTGCCCCACTAATAAACAATTTCTCTTAATCCCATAGCTGTTCTCATGGTTTTCACAGGACAATTCAACAATGACAGTTTCCACTCAACATAAACAGTTAATAGATTAAAATTAAAATTCATTCTGCCCATCCTCGTATGAACAATCTAGCCTTTCAGACATTTCACTCAGTCCTAGTAATTAAACAAGGAGGTTCATTGCCAGAGAGGTCAACTGCTCTGCCCTTCGCACTCTTTAAATCACTCTTGAAAACAAACGATGAAATCTCGGCACTGACGTACCATAACAAGAAATGCTGCCTGCTGTTACTTACACTGCCCCAGCCTTCCACTGCCATCCTGCTTACAGCTCCTTGCCTCTGCAAAGCAAGAATGCCTTCAGAAACGACATGTTTTGATTTTTCCCCAGGGAGGTAAATTGGTTTTACTTACAAGCTGAAAATATCCAGCTACTTCCTCTGCTTTTTTTCCCACTAGCAGCAGCAGCTGACCTCCTCCTGCTCACCAATTGGCCGGAGAGAGCTTACATTCACAATGAAAGAGAGCAGTGCTGGTTGGTGGTTTGCATACCATGTGACCCTACGCACTATGTAACACTACACTGAGGGGAAAATGCCAGATCTGATTCACGTAATGCTCCACTTTGTATCCACCCAAAGAATTAATGCATTTGTTGCCACTGGCACTGAATAAATTCTGGTATCCAACAGGCCTAGACTGGGAGTTAAAATAGACCTTGCCATTTCAAGTACACAGAGGCCCAAACAGCCCCTCCACCAGTCACACTAAATAGTGACTGTCTGTGGTATCTTGCAGCACATATACTTTTTTTTTTGATGTGCAGTGATATACAGTGAATGGAGTCACCAATGAAAAGGATCTTTATAATTGGCAGCATACATACACATTGCGATTTTATGAAAAAGCAGATGGATCAAATACAGATCAAGTAGCGTTGAAATCCTGTCCGGGATTTTAAGTACAGTGTTAACAAATGACAGAGATACGTTTCTAAATACCCACAGTACAAATGGACCAAAAGAATCACAGGGTAAAGTTATTTTTATTTGGACATGTTCATAAAATAAGCTTCACTAGAGAAACCTAAGGCTAGCATTTAATCGCACACAGCAGGAATGCAATTTCTCATAAAGCAGCAGCAGACAGACTCTGCCATCACACTTAAATTTTCTTTTTAAACATTTACCATCTAGCAAGTTATCAATACAGGGTAAAGCTCCACCTTCAGATGAAACTCAGGTATATTTAACTTTTAGTATGTTTTTATAGTTTTTAAATTATTGCCATCCCCTTCTGACTCTTTCCAGTTTTCAAATGGGGGTCACTGACCCCCATCAAAAAAACAAATGCACAATTGGAATGGATGATCTAGATTGGGTGCTATTATCATATTGTGATATTGTATAATGTGCGTTCTGCTGGACTGCCTTCATCTTGATTGTCTTATATGTTATTGGCAATGTGATCACTGTACTAAAGATAAAAAATAAAACAAAAAACAAATGCTTGTAAGGCTACACATTTATTGTTATTGCTACTTTTTATTACTCATCTTTCTATTCAGGTCCTCCCCTATCCATCTTCCAGTCCTTATTAAAATCAATGCTTGCTAGGGTCATTTGAACCCTAGCAACCAGACTGCTGAAATTGCAAACTGTGAAGCTGCTGAATAAAAAGCTAAATTACTAAAAAAACACAAATAATGAAAAAATAAAAGACAACTGCAAATTGTCTCTGATTAACACGCTCTACATCAGGGTTCCCCAACATTTTAAACCTGTGAGCCACATTCAATTGTAAAAAGGGTTGGGGAGCAACACAAGCATTAACAAAAGTTCCAGGGGATGTCAAATAAGAGCTGTGGTTGTATACTGGCAGTTGGACTAGAAGCCAACAGGAGGCTTAGTTTGCAGCACATATGGTTTTTAAGCACCTAAAGTATACTGCCAAGCCTGGAATTCAACAATAAGCACCTACTTTGAGACCACTGGGAGCAACATCCAAGGGGTTGGTAAGCAACTTTTGGGCATGAGTCACTGGGAAACACTGCTCTACAGCATACTACTCAAATCCCTTTAAGATAATACACAGTAGTTTGGATATATCTGTTTTGCTACTGAGCCACACCATAGGCACTGACCTAATTTAGGAGCCATAGAATCTCTTTGGCCATGTGAAATTGCCAAAGTGGGGTATTAGTTGGCTGGACCTTTGGGCTAGTACCGACACCCAGTGGAATTGGTAAATTTTTAAAAAGTGTTTCTGGGGTTTGAACTTTCATTTGATTAGCATTAGGGATGCACCGAATCCACTTTTTTGGATTCGGCCGAACCCCCGAATCCTTCACGAAGGATTCGGCCGAATACCGAACTGAATCCGAACCCTAATTTGCATATGCAAATTAGGGGAAAACATTTTTTACTTCCTTGTTTTCTGACAAAAAGTTACGCAATTCCCCTCCCTGCCCCTAATTTGCATATGCAAATTAGGATTCGGTTCGGCCGGGGCGAAGGATTCGGCCGAATCCGAATCCTGCTGAAAAAGGCCGAATCCTGAACCGAATCCTGGATTCGGTGCATCCCTAATTAGCATAAGATCAGAAATAGTTGTTAATCCTAGAAAGAGGCTGAAAGAACCATTATATAAATCTGTCGGGAACCAGACTTTATTATAAACATAAGAAAAAATGTTAAAAAACAGAAAAAAATTATTTTCAGAACTTCATTCTCCCAGCATATTAAATGTTAACAGGTTGCTGCAGTGTTAGCCAAGTGGAAACGATTATTCATTAAGCATCAGTTGCCAAACACAAGCCTGCATGCAGCTCAACAGGCTGCCAGCCAGACTGAATGTTACTTTGTGGCTCCCAAGCATGGTATCTGCTAGTGCTAACATCATCAGAATTTCCAGGCTGGATGGAAAACTTTTCAGTTGACTTGCTAGTCTTCACACATACACATTAGAAATACAAAAACATTTGTGACAATAGTGAGTAAAACATAAGTGAAGTTATCTAGATAACAAGAAAGCCTGTGATATACATAACTGAAATTTGTATTTATTCTTCCTTAAAGGGGAACTATTGCAAAAAGGTTAATTTAATATAAGATTCATCGTACTGAAATAAGAAACTTTGTAAATACAATCAATTAAAATAAGATGAATTAGAGCTCACTCAAATAACGGATTCCAGTACAAACAAAATCTAACAAAATAACTACCCTTTGCTCAAATCCTGCATGTAGAGAGACATGATGTCTGGTGATTTCAATAGAGCGAGCTCTAATACATCTTCTAGGCAAAAGGAGCCCCCTATAAAATATATTGGATCGAACTGAATGATCAATCTAATGAATATCTGACACCCAACTCCTGCATGAAAAGAGAATGAAGAGAAACAGATGCTGAGAGAGGAATAGTGAAGATAAACTTGATTATTTCAGAAACAGTACTGAATTTTTAATTGATTGTACTGAGAAAGTTTCTTATTTTAGTATGATGAAGCTTATATTAAATTTTAATTTCGCAATAGTTCCCCTTTAAAGAAGAAGGAATACCATTTTCTACTTGAGGGCGCCACAAGTTAGGCACCCCCAAGTGACTATTTTACCCCGGGCCGGTGCTCCAATCAGCAGAAAACCGCACCAGCCCGGAGTTCGTCTAGCGAGCACCACAGAGCGATTCTCTTCCTGCTTCTTCGGGTCTTCTCATGGCTGCATGTGTGGTACGGCCAAAAGCTGAACTTTAACGGAAAAGTCTATTTTGCTCTATTGCACATGCGTCTGCCCTGGGAAAATGTAAAATCGAAGAAGCAGGAAGAGGATCACTCCGTGGTGCTCGTTAGGTGTCAGGTAAGTAAAAGTAGTCACTTGGGGTGCCTAACTTTTGCCACCCCAAGTAGAAAATGTTATTCCTTCTCCTTTAAAGAACAGAAAAATCACAATTACAGACTGATTGGGAAATAAGGAATACAAATGTAATGGTCTCACCTCAACATCCAAAGGAGTGTCACATAGATACATTGTTTTTCCAACATGTTCCAAGTTGGAAAAACTGTATTTTGCATTATTTGCCTTTATATTATAACAAGGATGTAGAACAGTGCACAAATGGAAAACAAACACTTACCAGTTATTGTGGCTCACATTACATTTATAGACCACGTAGAAGACCTCTTTCTAAAGTCATTAAAACAGAAATACAGGTATGGGACCTGTTATCCAGAATGCTTGGAACCTGCAGTTTTCCGGATAATGGATCTTTCTGTAATTTGGATCTTCATACCTTAAGTCTACCAGAAAATCATGTAAACATTAAATAAAAACCCACAGGTTGGTTTTGCTTCCAATAAGGATTAATTATATATTCGTTTGGATCAAGTATAAGGTATGGTTTTATTATTACAGAGAAAAGGGAAATTATTTTTTGGATAATTTTTGGAGTTTTTGAATAATATGGAGTCTATGGTAGACGGCATTTTTGTAATTCTGAGCATTCTGAATAACAGATCCCATACCTGTATTCCTCACATGACCAACACTAATTCTATGCTGTAAAGATCTGTGCAACAGCACTGCAAAGAGCAACTTAAAATTAAATGGGTCTTTAAGTTAACATTTACTGTGTTATAGAATGGCTAATTCTAAGCAACTTTTCAGTTGGTCTTCGTTATTTATTTTTTATACTTTTTAAATAATTGGCCTTCTTCTTCTTCTGACTCTTTTCAGTTTTCAAATGGGGTCACAAAAGTTCTGTAAGGCTACACATTTACAGTTATTGCTACTTTTTATTCTATTCAGGCCTCTGCTATTCATTTTCCAGTCACTTTTTCAAATCAATGCATGGTTGCTAAGGGAATTTGGACATAGCAACTGGATTGCTCAATTTGCAAATAGGAATGCTGCTGAATAAAAAGCTCAATTAGTCAAAAAACACAAATTATAAATAATGAAAACCTATTGCAAATTGTCTCTGAATAACACTCTCTACATCATACTAAAAGTTAATTTAAAGGTGAACAACTTTTACTACATGCTACTCCGTGTTTTAGCTCACATTCTGCAACAACATTACAGAATTCAGCAATGGGTACAATTACTATTTTAGCAAGGCAACCCCATGAAGCATTAATTATCTACATTGTTCAGAATTCTACAGCCCTGCTGATACATATATCAAACACTAACTTACTTAAATATAACTTGAACAATATACTGACCTCTGAGAGAATACAGGTATCTGATGCCAGTCAGTTATAGATTTGCAGCTAGACAGAGAGATGAGATCAGACGGATACAAAAGTAAAATAGTAAAATACTCCTGTACAGCTAAGTAGTCACACACTAGGAGTGTCAGAAGTCTGTGACGCAGAGGAGGAGGAATTCACCTCAAGGCAGGATACCAACCAGTCTCTTGAACATACTTGCTCAACACTCTTCCTGCGTAATATTAACCATTTCATACTAATTTCTAGCCAAGCAAAACTGCAGATCTAATAACTGTCTAAACAAGTCATCATTTTAATGTAGTTTCCAATAAAATCATGTTTTCATATGACTTTTCTTTTATATGACAATTCACAAAATAAAAAAAGAGCAAACTAGCATTTACTCACACTACAGGAATTCCTAAAAATGCATGCCTCCCCTGCCACCAACCTTACTTTTTTTCTTATTTACAGGCAACAATAGAGTGGCAATACCCAGTGTAAAAGCTCAAATACATGTACATGTTCACATTTTGCTGGTTTCTAGTTCAAAGTATTCACCTCAGCTTGCAACGGAACCCTGCAATCTGTTACATGTTACAATCTGTTACATGTTATCTGGTACATATAACCAGACAGCAAACTTAGTGTTTCTTATCCTTTTAGTACAATATAGTATCTACAGCATCCACATAAAATACATTGTATATTTCCTGTTGATTTTGAACTATGCCACACTAATGTGTTCATGGCAACATACAAAACAATTCAAAGAGCAGGCTACTAGCACTATAATGGTTAATTTGTTAATTCTGTATTTAAACTGCTCCTAGATTTAAAAGAGAGATTAAAACCAGTTAGTGGCAGATCTCCTTGATAGTAGCCTTAAGCTGGCTGTACACAGTGAGTACCGCTTGGTGAAGTTGCAGATGTAATTGATGGGCTGATTGTATCATACAATGGGGCCTATGGAGACTCATCAGATGAGGCCCACATTATCGTGCACCTTAATGACATGCTTTTAAAACCTGCCCAGTAGCTTTTATCGGCCTGCTTATGGACAACTTTATCGTTGCATACACTTATTAAGAGTTGCTGTGCCACTTCCCACAGACAGTGGCCATATAGGCTGCCTTACAGCTGGACATACATCTTCAGATCTGTTCATTTGTCAAGGCTGTGCTCTTTGCCTAATGAGATTTTCAAACTTGCTTGGTGTATATGTCACAGATTTTTTGCATGGGTCAATAATCAACTCAGTCTGGAGGGCCCAAGCATTTTATTTCACCCCATCTATTGCCAGCTTTAACCGGTAGAACAAAGTGGATTGCATGTGGTTTCAGATAAGATCATGTCTGCTAATGCTTTGCACTGAAGAATAAAACGTCACTGGCAAACATTAATTGAGAGAGACCTTGCTTCCTCCCACTTTCCATGGGATCTTTTTAATTATTGTGCATTATATATAGACTGCTGCCAAGACTGCTCATCATTCACATTATTCACAGCCCCCACTGAAGAATAAAATCGAATATCACCACATCAGTTTCATAAGGATATTAGCCACCTATTAGTCTAATGGCATACTGGGCTATGCAGCAGCTTTTTCTGTAGAAGCAAAAAAGCAGATACACTGCTCCTTTCTGTATCTGCACTGACTGGCACAATATCAGTGACTGGCACAATATTAGTCTCTGTACAGACAATGGAGTGGGCAGCTATGAGGAAACTTGAAAATGTTGTTGCACCACTCTGCGTCTGCACACAAGCTGAGGCCATGCCTTCCAGCGTAGATACAGAAAGGACTGGATGGAAATGCAAAGTCCCGTGTGCCATTAGCCTTACTATTAATTTTAGTGCTTCTGTACCTTCCTATTAAACCATAAAATAATCACACCAAAGTTCTTCGTTTCCTATGCTAAGTCCTAACCTGCTTGGAAAAAAAAGTGAGAACTTATTAAAGGAAAACTATACCCCCAAAATGAACACTTAAGCAACAGATAGTTCATATCATATTAAGTGGCATATTAAAGAATCTTACCAAACTGGAATTTATATTTAAGTAAATATTGCCCTTTTACATCTCTTGCCTTGAGCCACCATTTTGTGATGGTCTGTGTACTGCCTCAGAGATCACCTGACCAGAAATACTACAACTCTAACTGTAACAGGAAGAAGTGTGGAAGCAAAAGACAGAACTCTGTCTGTTAATTGGCTCATGTGACCTAACATGTATGGTTTGTTGGAATGTTTGTGAGTACAGTGAATCCTACGATCCCAGGGGGCGGCCCTTATTTTTTAAAATGGCAATTTTCTATTTATGATTACCCAATGGCACATACTACTAGAAAAGTATATTATTATGAAAATGGTTTATTTACATGAAGCAGGATTTTACATATGAGTTGCTTTATGTAATATATTTTTATAGAGACCTACATTGTTTGGGGGGTATAGTTTTCCTTTAAGGGAGAAATAAATGCACAGAATGCCCTAGTCAGAACTGAACCTAGAACTCCATTACTTTAAATGTACTTGTAAGGAACTTACCTGGTGGTCTAGTGGGGGGACGGCAGGGATGCTTGCCGCCCCCTCGGCGGGGACGCCCGCCGCAGCGCACAGCTTCTGTTGGGCCGCAGGCGCTGGCGTCTTAAGGTGCGCGGCGCGCTCTTGGGTAATTTAAAGGCGCAGTCGCGTAATTTAAACACTATTTAAAGCCCATTAGGGCTGTGGGACGTTGCCCGTGATAGGATATTGTTTCCTGGTGCTTCTGAGCCTTGTGCTATTTTCTGAACCTGTTTGATTCCTGTTTTCGACCCCTGCCTGGCTATTTTGACTATTCTGACTTCTGGATTCTGACCCTTGCCTGATTACAGACTACCTCCTCTGAATAACCCTCTGATTGACTTCCTGGTTTGACTCTTGCCTGCCTGATAACGTTTATTCTCTGCCTGCCTCGACCCGGCCTGTTCTGACTACTCTTTTGCCTAAACACCTTGTACTACGATCTTCTGTCCAAAAGACTTTGCCTTACTGTCGTGCCCCTCTGCCTATCCAGAACCCTCATCTTGCACCTCTCGTTTAAGTCCAGGTGGCATCCAAGTAAGCCGAGGGCTCCTCCTGAGGCCCAAAGGCGGTCACACTACTGGTGAAGCACGAGCCGAGACCAGGGTGCCTGGTGTTTGTTCTGGTGTTGGGTGCCGACCGTGACAGTACTGCCCACAAGCCAGACATCAGATCAGTACATCACTGAATCCATATTCAGGCAAAGAAGCTGACCTATGTAGACCAGCTAAAAGGAAAAGGAAAAGTTGAATCATAGGGGGATGCCAAGTTTTTAGGCAGCCCCCAAGTGATTCTAGCCTACCCTGGGTTGTTGCACCTCTACCCAAAACTGCAAGGTACATTTTCTCTATGTGGATATTGTTCTAGTGCCTCAGGTATCTCCTGCATTGCATTGGGCGGTTGCATGCACAGTATTTCTGTATATCACCAAAATAGTTACATAGTTAAGCTGGGTTGAAAAAAGACCAAAGTCCATCAAGTTCAACCCCTCCAAATGGAACCCAGTGTCCATTCACGAATATTGTGCTTGTCCAAGAAATCATAAAAGCCACTCTAAAAAGCCATAAGGGAAAACTATACACCCTAAATTAGTACTTAAAGGAGGAGGAAAGTCATCTTGCACTTGGGGGTGGCACACCCAAGTAATTGTATTTACTTGGGTGTGTATTTACTTACTTGAAACCCCGGGCCAGTGCTCCTATCAGCAGAAAACGGAGTGATCCTCTTCTGGCTTCTTCTTTCTTCAAATTTTCCGGGGCAGACGCATGCGCAGTTGAACAAAATAGCCGACTTTTTCGTTAAAGTTCGGCTTTTCGTTCTACTGCGCATGCGCAGCCGCGCAAAGAAAGAGGAAGATGGAAGAAGATCACTCCATGGTGCTCACTGGTACCTTCCAAATGCGGCTTCTGAATTCCTGGTTGAACTTTTATAGACGTGTGGCTGCTCGCACCACCCCTCTATAAAAGGAACCCGGAAGTCGGGAAAAACCCAACCAGCACATCACTAATGCACTGACAAGCCAATGCAGTGACTGTCACACACGCAACAGAAAGCAGAAGCGCATCAGTCTACACGCAGGCTGTGAAAACAACTCATCAGCCTAATTTGTGAGTCATCAGAAATTTATGAATGACACATATATATTGTCCACAAAAGGGTAAAGTTACTGAGGATCCTAGACACATCAATGGCTCTAGTGACAGAAATATACAGTAGAGTTCCTATTTTATGTTTTTTTAGGGGGCCAGAAAAGAATGGTGCAAAACTGGGGAAAATGTAATATCAAGAAATGCATTATATACTGGTGTGGTTGCAAAAATCTGTGTAAAATGTGGGAAAACTTAAAATCAGTGGATGCAAAATTAGGGTTTACTGTATACAGATCAAAGATAGCAGTAGGTAATGTCATAGAGTCAGCTAAGGTTTGCCATATAGCTACAAACAAAACATAAATATGCTGAAGGGGCTCATGAATAATCAGTTCACATTTGTTTTACACATCATACAAGGTAATGTCAAGTCAACAATAAAACGCTCAGCTCTGTTACAAATATATTTAGCCTGCAGCATTTGCATACTTATTCAGAATTCAGTTTACAAACAGTACACTATCTTTTAAGGCACTGCAAATATTGCTGTAGTGTCAGATTGCAACTCCCACAGCACCAAACAGCATGGCTAGTCTGCACCTATCCTGTACATACTAAAAAGCAAAAAATTGCAGGCTATGTAAGAGAAGTAATGTTAGACGGCCCATTCAGAAAACCTACAGTGGCAAATTCTAACTGCAGCAGAAAAGCAAGTTACAGACTATTTAAATAGAAAGTTGACCTTGCAAAGCAGAAAATGCTAGTCTAAAGGCGGCCATACACTATAAGATCTGCTTGTTTAGCAAAGTCGCCAAATGAGTAGACCTTTCCCCCCATATGATATGTGACGGGAAAAGGTGCAGAAGGGACATGGGCCACATCAACTATCCAATGTGGTACTTGATTGGAAGGGAAAATAAAACCCCTCCAATCAACATCTGCATGATTTTGGCCAGATATCTGTTGGAGAGGCCTTTCCGAGGGCCCCATACACAGGCAAATAAGCAGTCAGATTTGTCTAAAGGACCCAAATCACAGATTAAACCTGTCTGTATATAACCACCTAAAAATTTGCAGTTGGTCTTTCAATTAAATAACTTGACACTGACTTAACACTCAACAGCTTTTCAGTTTGGATGTTAAAAGATTATGGGGTTACACTTAACCAAGCACCCTAGCAGCCTGTTTAAATGACAGACTAAAAGTTGAGTAACAACCTAAATAGACTTATAAGTAAAGCAAAATAAATAAATAAATAAATAAATAAGTAAGTAAAAGACAAAACTAGCCTCAGAATTAATGCGCTTTCTGGTCTCTGATGACATTGACTCCAGCAACTAGATAGCCTCTTTAAAGGAGAAGTACAGCTACCGAGGAATTTTATTACCAATAGATTAGCCACAGTAGTGCAAGCTAAAACTGTGCTGCCTGTGCTAAGTACAACCGCTCCCTCTGATTTTTCCATTATGAAGCAGTGAATTAGAGGACCTGAAGGGAAGAAGAGAGGGAGAAGCAAACTGGGCATGCCCAAGTCCATGCCCAGAAGGAAGTCTGATGCAGAAGCCCACATCTGAAGTCCCTCTGCTTTTCCAGGATTTGTGCACTTCAAGTCCTAGAATCCATCAATTTTCAATAGAAAAATGTGAGGCAGGGGTTGCTTTACATTGTCAATCTAAGCAGTTTAGTTTAGTATTTATACACCTTTTTTCTAAATAAACCCAACTGAATAAGCACAGCAGAAAGGCATATAGTTAAAGGGGTAGTTCATCTTTGAGTTAACTTTTAGTATGTTACAGAACGGCTAGTTCTAAGCAACTTTTCAATGGCCTTCATTTTTTCTTTTTGATAGTTTTTGGATTATTTGCCTTCTTCTTCTGACTCAGGTTTCAAATGGGGTCACAGACTAAAACAAATGCTCTGTAAGGCTGCTCATCTTTCTATTCAGGCTTCTGTTGTTCATATTCCAGTCTCTCTATCAAATAAATGTATGGGTGCTAGGGTCATTTTGACCCAACTAGACTGCTGAAACTGCAAACTGGAGGGAGAGCTGCTAAATAAAAAAATGAAAACCAATTGCAAACTATCTCAGAATATCAGTCTCTACATCATACTGAATGTTAACAGAAAGGTGACCAACCCCTTTAAATAAACCACAAAACATATTAACGACAACTTGTAAATGTTTGCAGAATTACACTGTATATATCACAATAAGCAGAGCAAGAAAACTCCAATTCACAGAGGGTGCCAATATCTTATACACCCTCTAGTGATCACTAAGGGGATCTATTTAAGATTAGACCCCTTTAGGTGTTGAGGTTTTTCTTCATTAAAAAAAAAGCCAGTTTGGGTGAAATTCCAAAGATTGCCAAGCTTTTTTCTGCACAAAACCCCAAGTGATTAGTAATTAGTAGTTTCATAAACATCGTAGATCCCAAAAGGCACACCGGTTTTATTTATTTTTTTCTAATTGTAAATTAAAATATTTTTTTTCTCCAGGCTGCTCCTTCTTTTTATGCCCTAGCTTTTTGTATGAACAAGGAATTTGACTTTTGATCCATTAGTGTTAAGTGTCTAAAAGACTAAGTGTTAAGTCTTTTTAAGGTTTTAAGGTTTTAGAACTGTTTAAAATTAGTTACAGTCCATCCAGAGGATGGCAATTACGTGTATTTATCAACCTTTGTTGCTACATTTGCAGCAACAGACCACCAATATGCATAAGCTAAGCTTTCTGTTATCAGCATAGGTGCTTCCAAAATCCAGTATTAGTATTTACTTCAATTTAAATATCAAAAAAAATCAAAACACTCTAATTTGGATAAAACAAAAAGGCCACATGTAGAACAACAATATATTTTTCTATAGGCTGCAATATAGCGCCTATAGAAATGTATAAACTGATTGTGGCTACTCAAAATTTTTTATATAAAAATATAAATTGTTATTAAAAAGTTCACTTCTAAAATTAATTCAGACTTCATAATATACTGTCTAAAAACATATCTGCTGAAGAAGCTTCCACTCAATCAGCCTTCCATTATTGGAAGTGCATGCTGTTTCTAATAAAGGCGTTGACAGACCCATGTTATTATACATTTGTAGTCCTGGTAAACTTTGGCATTATTCTATACATAAAACCAAGGTTAATCCTTTCAGCGCGGAAGGAAAACCCAACACTATTAAAGAGATTGCAAATTGATTTAATTTACTTTATTTGCTAGCAAGTATAGGGTGCCTGATGTTCCATATAGCAAGAAAAAAACCATGTTCCAATATGATGTATAAGAAAAGCATATAGATTTCCACCTTTTTATTGTTCATCATGTACCCATAAATACATACATAAATATACATAAGACAAAGTTTAGAATCAAGCAAAATACAAATTAGTCAGCAACATAGATACAAAAATAATTGTAATTACAGGAAATAAAGACCCTATTCATAAATAGGTAGGGATGCACCGAATCCACTATTTTGGATTCGGCCGTACCCCGAATCCCTCGGTAAAGATTCGGGCGAATACTCAACGAAATCCAAATTTGCATATGCAAATTAGGGGTGAGAAGGGGAAAACATGTTTTACTTCCTTGTTTTGTGACAAAAAGTCACTCAATTTCCTTTCCCGCCCCTAATTTGCATATTTAAATTAGGATTTGGTTCAGCAGAGCAGAAGGAATCAGCCGAATCCAAATCCTGCTGAAAAGGGCCGATGCATCCCTATATATAGGACTCACTTTGACTTAGATTTATATAAATGCCCTCAAAAAAAAATAAAAGCAGAGATTTCTGTGAAGAATGTATCCCTCGCCTGCATACATTTATTTATTTCTGCGTTAAACTTTGTGACTCAGATAAGTAGCTTTCTTATTTGTGCTTCTAAAATGGTTTTTTAATATTGCCATTTATATGGGATTTTGTACCCCACTAATTAGATAACTCTGCCCAAAATACACTAAATAATGATTTCTACTCTGAAGCATGCCTACCTGCACGGTAGTCTGAATTTAGTCTGAATTGCAAAAAATACAAAAGTGCTGGCTTCCAGACAAATTGAAAACAGCAATTTGGTGCATTGCTACTAGTAATGCAGATATAAACATTAATCAATGCTTAACTGGTGCAAAAGTAGGGAAACAATTATAACTACATCATACCTGAAGCTGCAGTGTATGCCGTAGTATAGTTTCTTCTAAGGCTTGAATCCACTTTTCTCGTTCATCGGCATCTCGAGCTTATGCAGTGAACAAAGTAAAAAAAAATATGCTTAAACCAACAAAAAATCAACTAATAGTGCACATGAATTATACACTTAAAGGATAAGGAAAGTCTTCTTTCACTTGGTGGTGCCAAATGTTAGGCACCCCCAAGCGATTATATATACTTACCTGAAACCCCGGGCAGGTGCTCCTATCAGGAGAAAACTGCACCAGCCCGGGCTTCTTCCAGCGAGCACCAAGGAGCGATCCTCTTTCGGCTACTTCTTTATTCAAATTTCCCAGGGCAGACACATGCACAGTAAAAAGAAATAGCCAACTTTGTAGTTAAAGTTCAGCTTGACGCTCTACTGCGCTTGGCAGCCGCGAGAAGACAGAAGAAGCCAGAAGAGGATTGCTTTGTGTTGCTTGCTGGAAGAACCCCGGGCTGGTGCAGTTTTCTGCTAATAGGAGCACGGGCTCGGGGGTTTCAGGTAAGTAAATACAATCACTTGGGGGTGTCTAACATTTGTCACCCCCAAGTGGAAAAAGACTTTCTTTCTCCTTTAACAGATTTGTCCAGAGCGCTGCCATGAAATCCACTGGTCTGCTTACAATTACTTTACATCAGCATACGTATCAGCACTGCATTATACCAAATCTTTTACAAGGTCGTCATGCTATATGAAACAACTGTAACCAACATTGTCTCCTGATTCTCAAGAGTAGCATATTGGAGGTATTTTATTTGAAACAGTTTGTTAAATTTTCATCTTTTTTCCTTAAGCCTACTAGAAAATCATGTAAACATTAAATAAAACCCAATATGCTGGTTTTTACTTCCAATAATGATTCATTATATCTGAGTTGGGATCAAGTACAAGGTAGTTGTATTTTTACAGAGAAAAAGGAAATAATTTTTAAAAATGTGGATTATTTGAATAAAATGGCGTGTATGGGAGACAGGCTTTCCGTAATTCAGAGCTTTCTGGATAACATGTTTCCAGATAATGGATACCATACCTGTACTAACTTGAGAGTTTATGTGTACCTTTCAGCTGATTTGACCATACTGAAACAGAATAATTCTGTACCATTCAGAGACAGGGACCACTAAGGTCTATAATAAAGCATGTTTGGAATTCATCATCAACCCTCATATTAGACAGTCCCCGGGTTACGTACGAGATAGGGTCTGTAGGTTTGTTCTTAAGTTGAATTTGTATGTAAGTTGAAGTGTATTTCAAATAAGAAAACCATTCATATATTTGTTAAAAAAAGAAAACATATCAAAAAACTTTCCTGGCATAAGCTGTTTGTGTAAATTCACCAGCACATTTTGCCCATAAAACCCCACAAAAAGAAATTACTTATGTGGGATATATGACACAAATAATGATATGTAGAAGTGTCTGTTCTTTAATTAGCATGGTCGCTCACCAGCCTGAACTTTGTGAAACTACTCTTGGCAAAAATACACATTAGAGCTTTTGATAAATTGGCAAAGTTTCACACTGGTGTAATAGCTCAAATTCTAACTTTAGCCCTTACGTAAACATGCTTCAAGCACACAAGATCACCATGCAATTTATTTTTCTATAGTTAGGAATCTTTTTTTATATTGCAGTCCATTGCTGCCATTCATGTCTGCAGTGAACACCAGCCTTTTACCATGTCACAGAGGCAGTGATATTGTATATTTCCCTTTTACTTAGTTTTTCTGCAATTCACCTTTGTCTTGAAAATCTGCACCAATGTGATATAAGTGCAAGTATAAAATAATTCCATAGACAGCTAAAACACAACCATTTGCCCAGGGTTCTGTGCTATTAGCAATCCCTGCAGTATTTTTATAGGCTAAAGTCGCAGCCAATTCTGTTTTAATCAAATTACAGCTGAGATATGAGCAGCAGCAGTGAAAAAGAATGATTCATATTCATGAGTGATTGCCTGGCATTTGTTAGCCTTAAGGGACATTTCAGCTAGTTTGCAATACTGTCACTAAGGCACCTAAGCAATTCCCACAGGATTTTTGTGCTGCTGACAAGCCAGTGTATTAGTCACTGTTGATGTACTGTTTCTGTTCATAGATCTTGCAGGCATGATGCAAGATACAAAAGGATGAAGCAACAACTAAGCCTGATAAACATTTGTACAACCAGTCATGCAAAGGTGACCCTTACAAATGGAGCCCTAATGGGACACCGACAACTGGAACTATAAACAAACCCGAAACAGTAAATGCCTGAAAATATGGGCAGTCAGATTTTTTGTTGTGCTTTTAGACTTTTTGTTGACTCTTGTCACAAACTCATTCACTCACACAAACAACAATGTGGGATGAGACCTAGTATTCCAAAAAGTGATTTGCCAATGAGAAATGTCAGTAAATGTCAATCTTCCTGTACTAGACACAATTAACATGAACTATAAATAATAGTTGCTCTCTCCATCTCAACTGTCCATCCCTCCACCACTCTATACCTAATAATTATTCATATCATTATCAACTGAAGTGACAGCTTGGGTAAAATCAACGACAGATAGAGGGTCCCCTGCCCCGGTTGTAAAAGTCACTGTCAGGTCCTCCAAATAATATCCAACCCCGCAAAACCGCCCCGACCTCGCATACCTTATAATCGAATGCGTCCACAATCGAGAGGGGAGGTTAGAAGGGAGCAAGTCAGGGACAGCAGGGTCACAAGGGATGAGGCTCAGTCATTTTTTTCCTGATGTCCTGCTGACCGGATCCGACATTGTGTAAAATTTACAGTATTTCATGTTTAGTAAATATGTTAACAAATAGTCTTTTTTATTGTTAGAGATGGGATATGGATATTAATATATTCCCTCATTTTTCTGCTGCTACAAAAATATTAATCATGCTGTTTGGCAGTTGGGAAATGCAAATTGCTGACTCATGCTGAAACCAGCTTGTTAAGCCAGGAAAATCGATAAATAATTACTCTACCAAACAGTTTTCATTCAATTGTTCCTGTAACAATCTGGGAAATCAGTAAATGTGTCTTTTTTTTGTTAAAAAGAAAAAAAATAAATAAATAAAGACTGATGGGCTGAGGGAGATCACTCATAAAATAGATATATTTTATTGCAAAATCTTTTGAAATCTGAGTTTTTTCTTATGTCAAATCCCATTTAACACACACCTATCAATCGATAGCTATTATACTTATTTTTAAGTATGTATAATATTCAGACCTGTAGGATGGTACCCTGCTTTATGTCAACTTTATTGTTAAAAATAAACCACCAACAAGCATATGAAAATAAAAGTTCTCCAAATGGTTGGCAGACAATTAGACTTCATATCAGTACCACTGAAAATCCCTAGATATACTGTATGGTTTCTACTTTGCAACAATAAACTGATGGATAATTTTCCAATACTATAAAATTATTATTATTATTATTATTATTATTAACAACATGTATTTATAGAGCACCAACATATTGCGCAGCACTGAAATGGTGCACACTTATTAATAACATGACAAGTGTGTGATTTCAGAGCAAATGGATTGCAGATTGAAGTTCAGCACTAGTGATGTGCAGGTCAGGTTTTTCCAGACCCGCACCTGCCCGACCCTGACTTCCCTTTATAGACCTGCCCCATCAATGGCATCACAAAAGGGGCATGGCGAGCAGGCGTGACTATAAAGCCGTAAGCCAGGAGTTGAAGGTGGCAGAAGGAAGAGCTTGACCCGGACCTGCCCGACACCCACAAACGTGGGTGCAGGGTCGGCCCGAACCCGACTGGCCCACGGGTTCCGCTGGTATTGGCCCGGCCTGCACATCATTACTCAGCACCTACAAACATCCCTGAATGCATGTTTTGACCTTTGCCACAATGGACTGCTGAGTGCTGAGCAGTTGTATGGTGAAATATCATTGATCCAATACAGGTATGGGACCTGTTATCCAGAATGTTCGGAACCTGGGGTTTTCTGGGTTAAAGGATCTTTCCATAATTTGGTTCTTCATACCTTAAGTCAACTAGAAAATCATTTAAACATGAAATAAACCAAATAGGTTGGTTTTGCTTCTAATAAGGATTCATTATATATTAGTTTGGATCACGTACAAGTTGATGTTATTTTATTACATAGAAAAAGGAAACTTTTTTTAAATGTGAATTGTTTGATTAAAATTAAGTCTATGGGGCAAATTTACTTACCTTCGAAGTTGCGCCAGCGTTTGGCTTTGCCGCACTTCGCCAGGGCTGCGCAAATTCACGAAGATCCGAAGTTGCGGTAGCAATGTTACAATAAGCGGATTGAAGTTACGCTAGCGATGGCAAATTTGCATACGGTGTGCAGTTAAAGTACAATGGACGCATATGCAGCAGAAAATACATTAGACTACACAAGGCCAGGGAACCTTAATAAATGTTTTCTAATGCCCTACACATGTGCCCACAGTATAGTTTAGGTGCCATATGTCATCAAATGTAGGGGGGAAGGAGGGTACCATAAAAAAATTTCAATGTTTTTCAGCCTATCACCCTATAAAAAGTAAAAGACGCCAGCATTTTTTTGGGACTTAGAAAAAATGTCAACTTTTTCTGGACCATCCCTATCTACTCTATTGGACTTCGCCTGGTCTGAGGTGGGGAAGTAAGGTCTGGCGCAAGAGGTAACGTTCACGAAAATCTGCAACTTAGTGAATTAGCGTAGTAACGTCCCTTTCCCAGAGCGCAACTTCGCCTGGTGTAAGGGTGCGAAGCGAAGTAGCGCTTGAGTAGGTGGCAAAATGACGTCACTCTGGTAAATTTTCGCTAGCATTAGGCCCATTACTAAGTTTGCCCCTATGAAAGATGGCCATTCTTTAATTCCCTCAAAATCCTTAGGCACATGTTTTTGTCCTTTGCCACAATAGTGTAGTGGTTCTGCAGTACTATGGTTTGGAGTAAACACATTGCCAAGGCATTAGATTTTGGGGTAAACTGATGACAGATTTGAGCTCAGAAATTTGTGGTAACATGAAAAAGTCTGCACAACTCTACATTAAAGCAAGTTCACAAATAGAGACACTACTGAGCACGATAGTCTCTGCAGGAAGGAAAAGATGTATGTGGCCAATGGAGGCTTAAACTGCCTAGTTTTAGGTGCTTGACTACGGATTTCTATACTTGTAAAAGTACATTTTATATTATATCTTATGTCAAAATAGCCCATGTAATTAAAATATGGTGTTTTTAGGGTGTACCACCTTTACTGGATAGCTAATAAACTTTATGGTGTTAGTCAAGTCAGAAGAATGTTATTATACAATATTATAAAGGTATTTAAAATTACAAAGCAGTATTAAGCAAGTCCCCGCCTTTACCTATATATCATTTGAGGAGAATTATACTTCTCCCAAAAAGCCCAGTCTCCCTATTACCTTCCACCCAAATGTAGAACTGTGTAGGGGTTAACAGGCACCATTTTGGCCATATCATATATATATATATATATATATATATATATATATATATATATATATATATATATATATATATATATATATATATATATATATATATATATATATATATATATATATATATATACACATTTACAAACAAATATAATCTTAAAGGGATAATGTCATGGGAAAACATGTTTTTTTCAAATTGCATCAATTAATAGTGCTGCTCCAGCAGAATTCTGAGCTGAAATCCATTTCTCAAAAGAGCAAACAGATTTTCTTATATTTCGTTTTGAAATCTGACATAGGGCTAGACATATTGTCACTTTCCCAGCTGCCCCAGTCATGTGACTTGTGCTCTGATAAACTTCTTTACTGCTGTACTGGAAGTTGGAGTTATATAACCTCCTCCCCCCCACACCAACAGCCTAGCAACAGAACAATGGGAAGGTAACCAGATAACTGTTCCCTAACACAAGATAACAGCTCCCTGGTAGATCTAAGAACAGCACTCCATAGTAAAATCCAGGTCTCACTGCGACACATTCAATTACATTGAGTAGGAGAAACAACGGCCTGCCAGACAGCAGTTCCATCCTAAAGTGCTAAATTTCCATTTGAGATGCATACATGTTTTACTCCTAAACACACAAAATAAATTTGAACAATCCCCCATTCTCACTAGAATATAGGTCGCCATTCATTAAAAGATCCGCTCATTTGGCAATCTTTCCCCGATATGCCCACCTTGAGATGGACTGCGGACTGCATCAATGAGCCAATGTGGTCATTGCCAAAAAGATTTTTAAACCTGTCCAATCAATATCTGCACAATTTGCTGTCAGATTTCTGTCAGGTAAGTAGGGTGCTCCATACATGGGCAGATATACCACTGACTTGGACTGAAGGAGCCAAATCAGCTGCAAATATCTGCCCTGTGAGAAAATGTAGGTGATGCAAAACCACACAACTAACCACATATTCAGTACAGAGAACTGTACTCCTGTCATTCTACTCTCAAAGACTATTTCAGTTGATTTTCATAACAATAATTATGTTAATTATTATAGCTTAAACTTTACTGGCTTTAGCCTATGCAGAAAGTAAAAAAAAACACAATGGTTTCTAGGTTCTATAATGCCAGTATATTCTGGAGTTAGGTAGAAGATATTTATAAGCATGGCCAGTTAAGGGTCTGGCCACACGAGCAGATTCGGGGAGATTAGTCGCCAGGTGACAAATCTCCTCTTCTTCGCGGCAGCTAATCTCCCCCATCTGCCTTCCGCCGCTAAAATGTAAATCGCCTGGGGACAGGCACACAGAGCACTTTGTTTTCCGAAGTCGTCTGAAGTTTCCTTGAGAGGCAATTACGGGCAACCTCAGAAAACGAAGCGTTCCATGTGACTGCCCCCAGGCAATTTACATTTTAGCCAGCAGAAGGTAGATCGGGGAGATTAGTCGCTGTGAATGAGAGGAGGTTTGTCGCCTGTAGACTAATCTCCCTGAATCTGCCCGTGTGGCCAGACCCTAAAAGTACAGTTGGTGCCTCAATTTAAATACAAAATATGCACTGCTTGTGGAATGTTACTTTACATTACAATTATGTTGCAGTTACAATATAGCCTAATGCATTTATTTCAGAAAATATTTTACTGAGCTGTATTTCCCTCATTTAACTTACATCAGCAGGAGAGAAACAGCATTTCATCTATTTAAAGGGTAAGCAGACCTTCTGTTTTAATAGAAGTTTAAAACTTACAATATATGTTTATATTACAAAAAAAGCATAGCCATGTGGCTGTACATTCTTTAAAGAAGAGCCATGTGGCTTGGAGAATTGCAGTGTGTTCCAATAAATCCAACTTAATTGCAGCTAGCACTGTTTATGGCTCTCTTATGTATAGTATTGAATTAAAATGTTAATAACAATATGAAAGTGGAAGTGGAGTTCTTTGACTGAAAGTTTCACAGCACCCTGCCAAATCTTTTATTCATACCCTTGCTATAGTTGAATTATAGCATACAATGCAGAACATAACAGTAGCAGGCTGCATTGGTAGAGAAAAAATTACAAGAAAAACTCAGATTAAATTACAGTAAAGCAGGTTGTCATAAAGTGAAGTCTACCTTTAATCAACAACAAAATCAGAAAGTACAAGTTGAATTGGTTGTTTCTTGCACTGTGAAGTTACTGGCTCCCCACGACTCCATCTCAAAACAATGTAGAGTTGTGAGATCAGCCCGTATGCAGCAGCCAAACAATGCAGATTTTCAGCTTTTAGTCTGGGATGTGCTCCAAATCATCTTATTACAATCAGATCTGAAAATATCTATCCCACAGCACAACTGCAAAATATACAGCATAATCCACACTGCCTACTATGTACAGTGACTTCAATGAAGCTGAAATTCAGTAATAGCAATGCTGCATAGAAAGAAAGAATATATAAACTAAGCTTACCCTGGAAATGAAAGGTTTTCTGGTCAACCGTTATGGTAAAGGTGCTATCGTCCTCATCATCGATACCAATCACAGCCCCCTGCGGAACAAAGAGCAGAATTCTGAGCAGAGTAGCAGTGACATCAGCTGCATACACAGTATCACTACAGCACTGCAGTATGGCACACAGGAGGGGTGGGAAATTAGCATTTATCTCACAGGCTTCCTCTCACATCACGAACAGTGGAGTGAGGCAGTAAGAATGCGACAGTCTCCCTGCTACTGACATTATTATGTTAGAATTTCATAATGTGAGTAGAAGACTTTCGTCATACATATCAGGGCACATTCATCTAAGCAATAGCAGAGCAACTCTGAACCTTATTTAATCACAAGAAAGCATGAAATGAAAGCATTGCTTTAGGCTAAGACACGTGAAATTGTTATTTTCTATCCTCAACACCAACTTAAAACGAAGTTTTAATTTTTGCAGAAACACCAATGAACAAAGCAATAAAAAGAGAAGTAAAAGCTACTAGATTACTTTTAAAGTTGTTCACCTTTAAATTAACTTTTAGCATGATGTAGTGAGTGACATTCTAAGACAATTTGCAATTGGTTTTCATTTTTTATTATCTGTGTTTTTTGAGTTATTTAGCTTTTTATTCAGCAGCTCTCCAGTTTGCAATTTCAGCCATCTGGATACTAGGGTCCAAATTACCCTAGCAACCATGCATTGATTTGAATAAGAGACTGGAATATGAATAGAAGAGGCCTGACTAGAAAGAGGAGTAATAAAAAGTAGTAATAATAATAAATGTGGAGCCTAACAGAGCATTTGTTTTTTAGATGTGGTCAGTGACCCCCATTTGAAAGCTGGAAAGAGTCAGAAGAAGAAGGCAAAGTAATTAAAAACCTATACAAAATAAACAATGAAGGCCAGTTGAAAAGTTGCTTAGAATTTGCCATTCTAAAACATACTAAAAGTTAACTTAAAGGTGAACCACCGCTTTAAAGGAGAATTAAACCAGTAACATAAAAAATGCCTACCCTGGTGCAGATTCTGTCCTCGGGAGTTCACGGCAGCCATCTTTTTTTCTCTCTTAAACTTCGGAAGCAGACTGGCATTTTCGCATGCGCAGAGTAATATTCTGTTCCCGAACGACTGAGCATGTGCCGAAATTCACGAAAATTTCCAAAAAAATTTCGGAAATTTTTGTGACTTTTGGCTCATGCGCAGTTGTTTGGGACCAGAATATTACTCCAACTGCGCATGCGCCAAAACTCCTTGCTGCTTCTGAAGTTTAACGAAGAAATGAAGATGGCTGCCGTGAACTCCTAAGGGCAGAATCTGCACGAGGGGTAAGTAAAAAGTTAGGGGCATTAGCACGGGGGGGGGAGGGCAGCTAGGCTAGGGGGAGGATGGTCTACGTAGGGTAGGGTTTTTTTATGTTATGGGTTGAATTCTCCTTTAGCAACATCTATAGACCTGCAAGCTGCCTTTATCCAAAACAAGGTACTCCTATTAGGGATGCACCAAATCCACTATTTTGGATTTGGCCGAACCCCCGACTCCTTCGGGAAAGATTTGGCCGAGTACCGAACCGAATCCAAATCCTAATTTGCATATGCAAATTAGGGATGGGAAGGTGAAATCATTTTAACTTCCTTGTTTCGTGACAAAAAGCCGCTCAATTTCCCTTCCCACCTCTAATTTGCATATGCAAATTAGGATTCGGTTCGGTCTGGCAGGATTCGACCGAATCTGAATCCTGCTTGAAAAGGCCGAATCCTGCCCGAATCCCAAACTGAATCCTGGATTCGGTGCCTCCCTAATTCCTATTATTATTATGACTAATAATATGAATAATATGGATTCATAAAATGACAACATATTCTGCAGTACTGTAAAATAGCCTATGCCCAAATATTGTGCACCTGTACCTGTATCAACCACCAACTTTTTGAGATTTATTAAACCCAAGGATGGAAAAAGTCAGAATCCAAAAATCTGGCATCTCAGACCTGCGTAGCTTGTATATAAGTCAATGGGAGAGGACCCTATCCTAATTGGAAGTTTCTGTGGTCTTCACTGGAATTAGCCCGAAAATCCGACTATTTTGGACTCATACAGTAGGGAAAATAAGTATTGAACATGTTTTTCTCAGTAAATATATTTCTAATGGACCAGGTGTCAGTAACAATGTAAGTAATTATTAACATTTATTATTAACATTTATTTATATAGCGGCAGCATATTTCGCAGCGCTGAGTCATCCACACATACAAAGAAATCAAAACAAATAAGTCCTTAAATTAAGTTATGTGTAGTAAAGTGGAAGGTGACAGGGAATAAGTATTAATAATAAAAAATAAAGTATAAGTAACAAATGAAGAAAAGGATGTGCAAAAAGGCATGGAAAGCCAAGAAACCTGCTGAAATCTGTCTGAAAGCAATGCTGTGCAAAGTAGGAATTTATATTGTAAAGTTTCACTGGAGAAGAGATTAACATAAAAGATGATTTCTCTATACCATGCTGCTCTATGTTAGTGCTATATAAATAATGTTTAACAACAGTGGAATAATAATTTTTTCAATGTCCCTTACTAAACACAAATTTCCTGACAACACTGCAGTGAAAACTGACCGCAACTTTTCTACTGTTACACGCTGCTGCCACCTACAGAGCAACTGACAGAAGTGCACTCACGTTTAAATTATGCAGGGCTGTCCCTTGCTCCATTGTACACTCAGCTTTTCCACAAATTCCAATATATAGATTTTCATACAATGTTGCCAGAACAGAGTGCCAAAAGTGGTACTGTTCCCAGCTGCAATCTTAGCAAATGGTGCAAGGAAACACAATTCACCCATAACTGAGACAAATGGAGGACTTGGGAGTAAAGAACCGGGCCAGCAGGTCATGACTGCAACCCAGTCCCCACATAACTGTATTGCCAAGACTCATGCAGAGTGGGTTTGAGCCACCTTGGTCCAGGTCTCATACTTTGTTTGCAAGAGTGTGATAAAGCAACTAAAAAAAACTTTGATGTATAACAATGTCAATTTATTGTCAGATTGAATAGTTTTTTTCTGTGATGGGGCATAAAAGATAAATTGCCCCTTTAAAAAGGAACCATATAGGCAATGCCTCCCAGCAGGGCAGCAAATCTTAAATCCCAGCAACAGTTATTTTTTATATGCCTACATCTGGGGTTATTTGGTCGCTTTACCTAAGCGAACAGAGTCAAAATAGCAATAGTGCCTGCTCCAGCCCCTCTAGACCTGTATGGGACCTCCCTGACTGCATCCCAATGTCAACCAGTTATCTAGGTCTGAGAGACCGGTTTCGCAATCCCATTGGGCCAGGCAGCATCGGCACACTGATGCAGTCCTCTCCCGATGGACTGGAATACTACCATTATGATCCAATGCTTGGGCCTAACAGATTTGGCCCAGAATGTAGGTGGCTAAATCAGACTAAGACAAGTTTGAGGAGTTTTAACCCAATTAGAAACATAAGAAAAAACTAGCACTTTATAAGGACTGAACAACAAAATATTTCTAATTTCTACCATACATATTTCTACCGTAATATGTAGCAAGGGGGAGGGTATTTTTCAGATAATCCTATACTCTTGGTGGATAGAGGATCACCTGTTCTGGTGGAAAATTTCCGCAGGCAACTGAACTAGGAAATTAATTAAAAACCTCAAACAAATATATACTTTAAGTATGATAAAGTTCTACAACAGGTTTCCAAATTTACTTACTCTGAGACGTACACACCCTCGTCGTGATCCTCTCATCATTTTGTCCTTAGACTAAAAAAAAAGAAAGAAAGAGAATCATTTTAGAGAAACAATAAATCAGATTGAGTTTACCCAGTATTTTCAAGGATAAGTCTACATAAATGGGATAAATCTAGAACAGAGTTCTAATTAAAATATCAGTAGTAAGAAGCGCCTCCAACAAAGCTGACTTCGAAAGGAGCAACATGGACGTAGAGGTAAAAACATTTTTCTATCTGCAAATGCACTGGTGAGAATGTTTTACTTCTGTGGGAAGTTGTCACAAGTGAATGCTGCCAGAGGAACATTAAGGGATAGATATATCCTTTTGTGGGGTGAGACATATTTTTTTTTTCTGTTTTGTTTGTTTTTTTTTTTAAATGAAATGCTCACCATCAAAAACATGGCAAGCATTTTTTTTTTTTTTTAAAGGGGGGGGGGTTGAAAGCAATCAATGTCAGAAATGTGAGCAAGTTGAAGAAGTAGTAAAGTATCGGCCAGGTGCCGTAGGCAACCCATCGACTACACCGCCCCCCACCGTTTGCGCATGCGCAGTGGACACGATGTGCAAGTGCGCCGAGGACGTGCAAGCGTGCATGCGCCTGGGACACGCAAGATACTGTATGTATAGATGAGCAGGCAGAAGAAGAAAAAACAGCTGTCACTGCTTCTGGAACTAGGGGACGGCGTTGGAATAGGTACGTGCCTGGCGCCCATCTAGCTTTGCACCCTAGGCACGTGCCTCTTCTGCCTACTCCTAGTCCCGGCCCTGGTAAATATGCCCATGTATTTCTGTCAATCATTGCAAGTAACAAGTAGATTTCATTACAGTAAACAACAGACAATGATCTGGCCCTTCTCTGCCACCTTAGATATACCAATGAAGAATATTCCCCAAGTGCTGTAGGCTTTAGGCCCTGGCATTGCTGCTCTCTGCCTGCATTTTGTAGACAGGCTAAGAGAAATGGATCTGAACAGAAACCCAAACAGAACCCTAGGCCCAATATAAAGTGAATGTGTATGGCATCTTGAAGCAGCCCCTTTGGCATTTGCCAGAATTTACAAATGGCAAGTTCGGGCCTGGAGATGTCATGTCCATTCCCATTATTGTCAGCTTCTTTAATGTCCAATAACATTAAGTGTCAAACTCCCCAAAGCATAACCATCATTCTGCACAGTGTCGGACTGGGACACCAGGGGCCCACCCAAAAACCTTTGACCAGGGGCCCACCAATTAATCTTAGACCAGGGGCCCACACTTAGTACTATTTTTCTTCCTCTCCTCACTCAACCTCTATTCTCCTAGTGTCTTTTCTTTACCTACTATACTCTATTTTCCATCTATTTAGCCTCTTTGTCCTCATAGAAATAGGGAATGGCCATGAAATAGGCCAAAAGATTAGCAACATGAGGGCCCACTGACACCTGGGCCCACCGGGAGTTTTCCTGGTATCCTGGTGGGCCAGTCCAACACTGATTGTGCAAAACACACTATTACATTCTATAAAAAAAGACCTACCTTTAAGCAGCATACTCTTTGGGTCATCAATCCTAATAATGCACACCTTATGTAGCTATGTTGCTAGTGTATTTTACCTTAAGACCTGTCGAAGTAAAACATTTCTATTGCAACTTTGAGTGGTAAAAATGTAACTTATTGCTACTTAAAGAAAACAAGTAGCGCATGACCAATTTCTCTTACCAGAAGAAAACTGCAACAAAATGCAAAACACTACCAGAATTAATTAAAAGCAAAAAAGTCCAATCAGCACTGTATTCGAGGTATAAGTGTTTGATTGCAGCTCCCACCAAACGTTTCCACCTTGCAGGACTAACACATAGGCTTGAAAATACAGTATATTCTGTGGGGAAGCACTGACAAGAAAACTTGTGGTGCAGAATATCCAGAAATGTATGTGCTCAGTAAAAAGTGCAAAAACACATCGACTGTGTCAGTATGGTAATCTCACTAATAAAGGTAACAACAAACCTCTCTGGAGAGAATACCTACTCGCCAGATTTAAGAGCTATATAGGCCAAACAACGTTAGTTCAATCTTCACAACCTTGGATTAAACAAACCTAGGAACACCATATAGTGAATTATAGCTTTTTAATTGTTGATAAACAGTTCCGAAATGGTTATACTCACAAGATTTGAAATAAAATCCGCATTGAACAAATGTTCCGTTCAAATACACAATATTAATTCCTCCATGTGTTTCACAGAGTGTGCCACACTTCCTCAGGGGATTCACTACCAGAATTAAGTCTGCCTTAATAAAACCAAATTATGGCATAGTGTACTGATTCTTACCCAAAGAGAAGAAGCTCTTTTAGCTTGTATAGCATAACTGAACACTTGTTAAATCACTTTCCTTTGCATGCAATTATCTTCAGACTGGGATAGCCACAGACTGTGGTATAAGGACAAACCATGCAAGAAAAAGCTGGAAGGTAACCTGGCATAGACCTGATGGCATAATTGAAAATACTTCAGACAAGTAGAAAGTGGCATAGCAAATGAATGTGGTAACCTAAACAAATATATATATACATCCTCCTATATGCTCAGGTTCTATACTGTATACTGCTCTAGACTGTAATCTACAAAAATTAATATCCTCCTATTTGTGTCTGTATGTTAACCACCTACTTAGACTGTAAGCTCTACGGGGCAGAGAACTTAAATCCTCTTGTTGCTTTGACATTATTGAAACTGTACTTTGTGTTTATTTGTATTTAAGATTGTAATGACCCCCCTGTTTGCTCTATCCGTTTATTTTTCTGCTGTACAACACTCCATGCATAAGGTGAGCTATATAAATAAAAATATAGATTCATGGAACACTGGCTTTTTTGCCTTTAAAAAAGTAAAAATGTTTTTCCATACTTTAAGCTTACTATACATATTTAGGCACAATTACTACATTGAGTATAATGTAGCACTATTTCAGCAATGGTCTCGGATTCACAAATTGTTCATTATACAAAATGCAAGAAAACCTATCACAGCAGGGTCATTCTGTTGAGCTTATTGCACTCAGCACTGGTTATACATAAAATATAAAGATTCTTCCCCGTCTCTAGTTTTCTCTGTACATCAACATATTAATTCTACATATTGCACTTCTAGACTGCACTGTAAACAAGCGCTACATGGGTAGGAATTAAACAATCTCTATAAAGTGCTGCTGCTTTATATATCCACGCTATATACAAAGAGGCAACTACACACAAAGGCATATTTTGCACACATAATCGTACTTTTTTTCAACCGTGGTGGGCTCAGTCCATAAATTTGCAAATGCAAGAAGCTCTTTAAACATTACTTACACTTTCAAACGAAGAAAAAGTGTTTACAACTTGATCCAAAATGTACTGTTATAATAGGTCACATTGTGGTGAAAGAGCCACGTCAGACTACTTGTAGAACATGATAAATACGTTTAATACAACTTAAAACAGCACCACAAATGGTCAGTTATGAGAGCGTGGGATGTGTAATCTCTATGCTGGTATTGTGCTTTCACACACACGCTATTAAGAACACAAGACAACACGACAAGTACACGCCAGCGGCTACAGCTGTTCCAACGCAGATCTGCGCACCCATTGGACGAGCGCTAGTGATACCGCGGGCACCAATTGGCTGGTGTTAGCTCACTAGTCTAAGCATTGGCTGCGACTAGGCGGCTCTGCGGTCCCCACCCGAGATCTTCATTTTGATAAGATCCCCCAAACCGTACGTGAATGTTTCATGAAAAACACCTCTCACCGTGTAATAGGACAGCAGCCCGGCATTGTAATCCAACACAAACCAACGGTACTGCCAGCCTTTCATCACGTTTGTCCATTTGCTTAGAGGTCCTTCCATGACAGATGCCATCTTGGAACAGGGAAATAACAACACAACGTTGGGAATCATGCGTCACACGTCAAGGGACAGGGCGGGGCATAGAGCGTAGAAGGCTGGGAAGCAGTCAAGGCGTGGTCTCGCGTCATGGAGCGGTCCAGAGCGTTACCAGGAGCAACGTGAAGATGCTGAACCAGCGCAAAGCTTCAGCATCGCCTGTTGTTGCCCTACCTGGGACCAGCTCTGAAAGCACAGACTTAGTCATACGCACATGTGCCCATCAGAAAAGTGCAATAAAGTTCGTGCTAACAATAAAAATAGCATTTGACAAATATCTGTCTGTGTCGCTGCTCTGAAGACGTGGGGAATATATGAAATGGGGAGCTGTCACCCACGCCAATATCTTACATGAAGGAATTTTCTTTGAAATACAAAATGCATTGTTTACATTGTTATGGGTTTTGCTTGTTCGGCTGTAAAGTGCTCACTAATTACACCATTACTAGTCGATATTATTGGCATTCTATAAACTATTACACCAACCTGCCGATCTCCCCACCTCCATTTACCTGTTTCCCTTTCTCACACCTAAGACTCCTCCCAGCACGTGGTCCGCACTGATTGGTTGCCTAAGGGCTCCTCTTGACCAATCAGGCCAAGCCATCTGTGTTGGGCACAGTTTGAGGGGTACAGCGTGAATCGGTCACTTGTACATCTCCTGCCGGTACTGAGAAGCTCAACTTCGGAGTCGATTGTACAGGTAACACATCTGCTCGTTGTACTCCCACAGTTCTACCCCAGGCTCTTCATTCTGTATCCCAGCATCTTCTGGGCATCTGCTTTTCATAACATCTGTTTACACGATCCCTGTTAATTGTATCCCACAGTCATCCCACATCTAAACTAACCACATAATACCATGTACAGTCTGTAGCACCCATTTCATCTTTGTGTCTTGTTCAGCTTGTAGATCGTGGGAACAAGCAGCACGTTGTGTTTTCATCCAGTTTCACTCTCTCACTTTCCAGACATAAGTCTTTTTATTCACTCACTGCACTCCCTTCACTCTCCTTTACCCTGCCAGTCTGTCTTTACCCTGTGCTGCTCCAGTTTATTACTGTACCTTATGTTACTAATTGCTAGTGCCTCACGTGCCTGCTCATTGTATCTCATCAATTTACACTCCACTTGGCCTTAACTCATGTTCTTGGGGCACACAGTCAATATATTCTCTAAATAACTACACCCCTCTGCATTTCCTTAGTTCTTTCAACTGTGCATGATGCACTTACTGCTTTATGTAAACCCACTTTCCCTGCACAAACTCTATATACACTTTGTATCCTGTACATGTAATTGTTGCTCTTACCTAACTCCCTATGTGCATTTGATTTACTCTCTCACTGCACTCCCTCCCTTCACTCCCTTTTTCATTTTGCCACTGTATTCAGACTCAGATTAACAACATATCTGTGGTTTTATATTTTTAATTCCTTCCACTACTCAATACCCTATGCATCCACTAATTGAACTATATTACTATATTAAGGTACCTTCTCCTACAAGAGAATGTCAACAGATGATTTGGTTGTCCCAGCATTTCTGAAAATGCTGCACTTTATGAAAGCTCCATTTGTAGTTTGTGCAGCCTCTGTGTAATGCCTCATACCAACAGGGGAGCTCCACCAATGAGGCAAGTTGAGACACTCGCCTCAGACGGCAGCGCCCCCTGGTTGCCAGGGGCGGCAAAAATGCAGTTCCTGGTAACTAAGAGCCGCATTTCCATTTTTCAACCCAGAAATTCGGCTCTTCTAGTGCAGAGAGCGCAATTGCGATCTCTACACTAGCAACGTGGACTGCCCTGACCCCCTCCAGCGATGAAAAGGTGAGTGCCGTGGGGAGGGTTGGGGGGCGGCAAAATGTCCAGGATCGCCCCTGCATACCAACCATCGTCTCTGCATGTAATGTGCACCCATTTACTGTATTACATCTGGCCATCTCCCTTGCAGGGATATCGAGTCAGCTTAAATGCCCCAGTTTCACAAGCAAAAAGGTGCACGTACCATCAGTGGTCCATCCTCCACTCCAATTAGTAGAATTAGTTCAGTACAGCACCACGTAGTTAAAAAAATGCCTTTATTCAAATTCTCAAGGCAGACCCGTTTAGCAACGTTTCAAGCCTATATACGGCCTTTTATCAAGCATCTGGCCATGTCCCTGCATGGCACAAACTCTTTAGTATGCCCTTTTTTTTTACTTTACTCTTGGATCCTTCTTTCCTTTCTTTCTTCTTGCATCATTTTCATCTACTCTCAGTACTCAACCTCTTGTATTTCCTGTATGCTTACAACATTCCCCCTAGTCAATGTTCCCTCTAAGCTGTGTGTGTGGACACATTTTGAGGCTGGAGCACACAACAAATTGTGGTGCACACAAATTTGTGTGAAAACACAAAATTCTGCATTTATTCTGATTTGCACATACAGTTTTAAAAAATGCATACACAAGTTTAAAATGTGCGCTCAAAAGATGGAAGAATTAGAGGGAACATTGAAACTATTGTTTCTCTCTGTATCACATGCACTCATGTTATTACTTAATAACCCTCTAAGTCTTCCTTATAGATCCTCATACCTGTGTAACTGTTAACTGCACTCACCTCTCCATCTCTGTATCTGTACTGTACTCTCTGTAATCACTTTATTCCTGAATTTTATGGATCCCTTTATTTTGTGCATCTACTCGCATACAATACTGTGCTAACATTTTGCCTGTGTATTTGCTCACTGCACTTACACACATACACTAAGGCATGACATTGTAGGTACTTAGATGCCTGCCAAACTTGAGCTTTGCTTGACAACTTTCTAAAACAATTATAGATCAGTTCACCCACTTTTTAGTGATTATGATTAATGTATTCATTTTCACTTATAGCTTAGCAAAAACACATGCCTCTTTCCATTCAAACACCTTTAGTAAATTTACTCCCTTTATTTTGCATTCTGTGCATCTTTTCATCAGGTTTAATTACATCACGTTTTGTATCCTTGCCATCCATAGTTACAATATGAATAATTTCTTCTTTTCTTTCCTTTTCTACAGGTGACTGTTTTTTCCATTTTCAAATATGTGGAGGTGCTTACTCTTGGCAGCTGCACTTATGGCAGTGTCTGCAGATCCTTTAATATATTTTCGAGAACAGTTTGAGGATGGAGGTTAGAAATGTTCCCAGTCATAGAGAAATCAATGAACCATATCTTTGAACTACTGATATGTTTAGCTTGTTGCCCAGCTTTGCACCTACATTTATCTTGCCCACCGCTCTTTCTACTATGAGGCAATATGAATCCTTTGGCAGCACTTTACCAGGGGTGACAGTTAGTGGCATTTTGCCATGAAGCTAATAACCTGTAGTAACTTTTTGAACCAGAAATGTAGAATTGTCAGTGTAGAGAGCAAATGCAGCATGCATAGGTTTTGAAGGGGGCACCATTGGTTCTGTTGCTTCCGACTGAAGTCCCAGCAGCAGAGCCTGTGGGGCCCTAATCTAATCACTGCCAAATCCAATGTTTGCATTGTTTAGTGGAAAGAATCAATCAAAAAAAAATATTTAAAACAATAGGCAACAAGTATATCAAGATTATTTTAATAGTTATTAAACCAATGTTGAACTGGGGGAATGGGATGCTGTATCTTGAAGCTTGCAACTATACAAGCAATGGTAGTAAGCCTTTGCATTTACATGCATGCTAATGTACTATAATTTTGCAGATGAATGGCAGAAGAGGTGGATTGAATCAAAAAACAAAACGGATTATGGTAAATTTCAGTTGTCTGCAGGCAAACTTTTTGGTGATCCAGAAAAGGATAAAGGTAGGAATCAACGCTGTTTTATTTCATGTAGACATCATAGCAAAAATGCATAACAGAGAAATGCAAGGCTATGCATAAAAGCCAGATGATCTACAGATTTGTAGATAATTTACAGAAGGTTTGTGACAATAAATTACAGGTAAATATCTAAGCAGGGCATATTTTTAGAAGATTCTAATTTCAAGGATTATATCTTCAGGTCTGCAGACAAGCCAGAATGGGACATTTTATGCTATCTCTGCAAAATTTGAGCAATTCAGTAATGAGGGACAGACCTTGGTAATTCAGTACACTGTACAACATGAGCAAGGAATTGATTGTGGTGGAGGTTATGTAAAATTATTTCCCTCGGATATGAACCAGGAGCAATTGAATAGTGAATCCCAGTACTACATCATGTTTGGTAAGTAATGAATTCTTTAATAAGAGATAGACAGTTTTACTGACATTTATGCAATCACAGAGATACAGTTTTTTTCCCTGTACAAAGATGTAACGGCAGGGGAAAGCATATGCTTGAACAGATAAGGTATCTTTCTGTAAACACTATAGGGAGTTGTCTCTGCTATAGAGAGTGGCATTTACAGACCTTTTGGTTGGCCTACTAAAAGGTGTCATTCCTTCATCCTTCAACTATTGGGCTCCACCTCATTCTGGTTGTGGCAGTTTGATTAATAAGAGGCATATCAGCAGTGGTACAACAGCATGCTTATTCAATAAAAATATTCATAGTTACTTTTAGAAATAATGCAAAAAGAATGCCAGCAAGCTGGGTGAGGGGGATTGTTAGTGTGAGTGGGTGGACACTCCAAAACGAAACCTGTTCCTGACCATACAGGTTATTTGCCACCTAATAAAATGATCATAGTATGTGATAAGGCCCTTAAAGGGATTCTGTCATGATATTTATGGTGTTGTTTTTATTTCCAAATTGCTGCACTATGGAACTGCTTTCAGGCTATTGTTTGTCCTACTACATATAACTTAAAGGTAACTTAAACAGTAACAACAAAAAATCTAAGTGTTTTAAAGTAAGAAAATATAATGTTCTGTTGTCCTGCACTGGTACAACTGGTGTTTTGCTTCAGAAAGACTACTAGAGTTTATATAAACAAACCGCTGTGTAACCATGGGGGCAGCCATTCAAAGCTGAAAAAGAAGAAAAGGGACAGGATACACAGCAGATAATAGATAAGCTTTGTTGTATATGATGTGATTCATCCTGTGGGTGAATGGCTGCCCTCATGGCTACACTGCAGCTTTTTTAAACACTTTAAAGCACTTAGATTTTTTGTTGTTACTGTTTAAGCCAGTGGAGAGCAACATAATATTATATTGTCATTTCTTTAAATCACTTTTTTGTGGGGCCGGGGCCAGGCACCCAAGGCAACCTGACCAACTATATCGCCCCCTTCTGAAGTGCGCACACACAGCCGCGTGCGCGCGGGCAATCAAGCTCATAAGCCGATCGCGCTCATGCGCAGAAGAGTTTGCGTCTAGGTAGGGTGTGCGTCTGTGCGTGTTTAGGAAGAGTGCGAGCCTATGAAGACGGAGATTGCTGCTACAGGTGGGGAAAGAAGTGGCCAAACTAGGGGCAAGGCACCTGGCACCCCTCCACATTTGCGCCCTAGGCACTTGCCTCTTCTGCCTACCCATATTTCCTGCCTTGACTTTTTTGGTGTTACTGTTTTTTTAAGGAGTCGCAGTGGGACATGGATTTCTTTTACTATTGAGTGCTTTGGGGAGGGAGGGGGATGATATCACTCCAACTTGCAGTGCAGTGACTAAATTTTATCACAGTACAAGTCACATGACTGGGGGCACCTGGGAAACTGACAATATGTCTAGCCCCATGTCAGATTTCAAAATTAAATATAAAAAATTCAGTTTGCTCTTTTGAAAAATGGATTTCAGTGCGGAAGTATGCTGGAGCAGCAGTATTTACTCATGCATTTTGAAAAATACATGTTTTCCCATGACAGTATCCCTTTAAATGTGAAGCTCCGCTGGAGGTAGTGAATCTATAGAATAGGGTGGGACAGTATAAATGCTGAAAATTATAGAGCTGAACTTCAAATTTAAAATCAGCCCTTAAATGTATATACACTTTGTGGGAACACCTGTAACCTCTGCTATTGGGGCCTATGAACTGCCCCTGCCACCTGAGACAGTTCTCACCTAGGGGTAAATTTATCAAAGAGTGAAGTTCCGCCACTAGAGTGAAATTCCGCAGCGCTCTATTCATTTCTATGGGATTTTGAAAGGCGTATTTATCAATGGGTGAAAGTGAAAGTTCACCCTTTGATAAATATGCCTTTAAAAATCCCATAGAATGAATAGAGCGCTGCGGAATTTCACTCTAGTGGCGGAACTTCACTCTTTGATAAATTTGATAAATGGGGAGTTTGCTGCATCTGCTCCCCCCCCACACACACAACGACACTGCATGGGGTAAGCGAGATGGATGGCCATGCTGCCTAGGGTGCCTGGCCAGCTTGGTTCGTCCCTGGTTGATCATATTATGGAAAGATCCCTTATCCGGAAAACCCCAGGCCCGAACATTCTGCATAATAGGTCCCATACCTGTACTCTAAAATGTTCCTTTAATACAGTATGTTTGTATTTGTACATTTCAGGACCTGATATCTGTGGTACCATACATGAGAAAGTCCATGTTATCTTCAACTACAAGGGGGAAAACCACTTAATCAAAAAGAACATAACTTGCAAGGTATTATGCTCTTACTTATATTGGGTGTACAATGTATTAGTGCTTAGCGGCTTTTATATATAGGCATACGTTCAGTTATCTGGAATGCTGTATAGGGTCGCTGTTGCCATGAAGCGAGTTGAGAATCTCGCCTCAGGCTGTAGCAGCCTACAAGTTACCAAGCCTGGCAAAAAGCCACTCCTAGTAATTTTAAGAGCCCAAATTCAGATTTTTAAATGGAATTTTGCCTCTACTACCACTGGCAATGCGCCCCCCCCCTCAATTCGTTCTTAAGCTCATAAAGGTAAACTCTGATCCTTTCCCACTAGTACAGAACCCCAACCCAATTAAAAAAATTCTTTCCCTCACTATCATCACTATGTTGGAAATGCAATGCACGGGAGGGAACAATATCTCACATTCATTGGGGTGCACAGCACTAACTAGTTACTGGCAGACAGTAAGAGACATAGTCAAAAGACTGACGGACACAGACATTCTGAATGACATAACGCATTTGCAATTACATGGCACGCAGCTACCACTAAAAAAATACAAGAAATACCTCATGCCAGTTCTATTAGACAAAGCAAAGATACTCATTCCTAGACACTGGAAGACACAAAAAAAGCTTAGAGACTGGTTAAATAAAGTAAATGAAATACAGAGATTTTAGGAACTAAAATCATATTCATCACACGAAACTCAAAAATACATCCAAATGTGGTTTTACTGGACAAGCTTTAAGGAAACAGAAGACTATAAAAAATTGATTATAGACGCATAAACTAAACCAGAGGCAACCTGGAGAAGTCTTCCCAGTCAGGGAAACAAAGCACTTGATGCAGCTAAAGAAGCGAGACTCCCTTCCTCACAGAGAAAAACAAATTTCAGCAACAGATGAGTCATCAGAAAACATATCTCATGCCATAAAGGCTCTAGGGGAACTGGCATGGGCCTCAAATCTCCAAACCATCTATCCAACTCCGTGTGGCCAAAAAAATGAATAACAGTATCCACTAACAAAGGACCCAGATGCTGTATTTTTAATGTCAGCAAGGACCCAGATGCTGTATTTTTAATGTCCAACATTTACTCTGGTTTTTTCCCCCAGAAAAGAGTCATATACTAGAGTATTAAAATTTTTTCTATACCAGTCCCCGAGGCACATATAAAGTTGCTTCAGCCTGAGGCAACAGTCCCACCCAACCAAAGATGGACTTGCTAGTGGAGAGAGCGCGATCAGTGACATGCCTGCATAAGCATGATGGTATTTATTTCTATAAACCACTGATGTAAGCACCTTCCTGATCTTCCACCTGCCCCATGCCTTTTATATTTCTACTCTGGTTTTCAGTCCCCTTTAGGAAAGAATGCACGAGCCCTCCCTTTAATTGAGCAAATTTACTATTTAATGGAAATTAAAGTGCCTGCACTATCCCATACTTTACTATCTCTTAGCTGTGCTGTATTTAAGTCTGGTGCTGTCTTAGGCACCGGACCTCAGTGCATTTACAAACAATCCTGCTGTACTTCACATGCACAATACATAAGAGCCAGGGATAACCCTGGGTTCCATCACCATATTTTGACAGTCTGGAAGATTTTTTGTCTCTCTGTCTCTTTGTCCCTGTCTCTCAGGGCTGTGGCAATTTTGATTGCTACATCTTGTCCAGTATAAAAAAGGATAATCACTGTGGGCATGGGTAATTACTGCAGACAATGCACACCATCTTCTTTACAAATGTAGGCTGATATGTGATACATTTTGTTGATGTCACTGCAAAGCAATCCACGTCAGGTAACAGTATTTTGATCCCTGCCACAAGTTGGCACAATCCAAACATATCTTGTGCCATAGTGCTTACATCTTGCTTCTGCTGTTGACTTGAAGATTATATTAAATCTGCTGTCGGTAGTAATGGAAAATGTTCATGTAACGCTAATCTGGGCTATCCGACCACAAATAGTTAATGCCCAGCTAAGGTAGGAGCATGGGTTACATTGGACTCTCTCTTCAGGATCTGGGCCTTCACTAAGTGGAAGCTTTCCCTCTAAGGTGTACAACACTCAGGCTACTGTGCATACAAAATATACAAAATGATTGGGCGCCAGGAGGTTCTTATGATGCAAACAAGAAACTGTTCATTAGTCCGAAGACAATATCCCCAGGTTTACTCACGTACACAGATGAGGTGTTAGCACATGACACAAAGTCACATCAGGTAATAGGCAATTATCAGTATTCAGTACGCCATTCCCATCCAGTGCACTGTTCAGGAAGCTGACAAGCTAACCTCTTCACTGAGGTCCCTGCACTGGAGGCATTCACACAGAGCCTCTGGGAAGCTACTCCCTGCTGCAAATCCTTGTTGGAGCTTCAACTGCTCTTTCTCTTTACACTATCTTCCTTTCTCTCCTAGAGAGACTATTACAAGTCTGCCCTACTTTAGCTAAACCTCATTCACAGGGTTTCCTGGTCCCCGACTTCTCTCAAGAACACTTGCTTCTCTGGGCCTTGCTGTACCCAGGCTCCCCTGGGCACACCCATGCAGCAGCCAAAGAGTAAGAGGTCACTCCTTATACACACTATATTGCAGTGTGTCAGGAAGTTGTCATTACACCTCTTGGCCAATGTCAGGGAGCTGGGAGCTCCCTCCAGGGAGGTAGTCAGGATCAAGGAGGAAGCCCTCTTGAGGGTGCAAGGTCGCGGTATCCAAAGGGTTAAGCAAAATACAAGGTCAAAGTCCAGGCTAGAGTTCAATGGCAGGCAGATCAGGATCAAATAACAAGAGTCCAGGCAGGGGGTCAAAACCAAGGCAGGAGCAGGATAAAGGAATCAGGAACCCAGGTTCAGAGTAGCAAAACCTATTCTTGGGCGCCATTCTGGCGTCCTGGGGGCCTTTTTATATTCAAACTTGGCGCAAAGTGACGTCATTGACGTCCTTACGCCGGCGTGCTTGCGCCGGCATATTTGCGCATGCGCGTTTGCGTGTGCGTCGACGTTGCGGCGCTGGCGTCCCAGCGCCCACGTGGGCCGACTGGGTGCCACCATTTTGGATTATTCGCCGCCGGGAGCAGACGCGCCTCTTCGCGCTCCCGGCGGCCTTGACAGCCAATAACACTGAGCTTCAACTCAAATGGACACATATGCTTTTGCCTAGTAACTAAGGGAAATGGTAGGGCCTTAAAGATTAACCCCTATGGACCCCTACATTCACTACCATTTGTGGGTTAAAAAATTGTAAAGGCCTTGAACGTTTTCCACAATGTGTGAAATGTGATTTGAAGCTACTAGAACAACTACACAAAAGTGTAATAAATATAGAAAAAAAAACAGTTTTTCATTGGGGTGAACTCAATAAAAGGGGGGTACATACCTCAAAAAAAACCTTCAGCCTGAAGGGCTTAGTCATAGTGAAATTCACAGTGCTGATTATTCTTGTTAGTTGTTAATCCATGCTAACATTTTCCCATGCAGTCAGTTTCACTAAGAAAACCCCACTACCAACAGATATCATTTCCACTTCTTGTTTTCTACATTTTGTGCTACATTCCTACATTGCACTCTGGAGAGACAATTGCTTTCTATATAATATGATATCTAGAAGTGGGTGCTATGTTTGAAAGAAATTGCCAATGTGTGAGCCATTTCTTCCTATAAAGAACATTACTAGCATAGTGAAAAGGAATTTGACTAGCAATATAGGGTAATGTATATGCTATTGCAGTGCAGAGCTAAAATGTATTTTCATGTGCAAAAAACTCAGAGCATTTTTGCCCCCAGTCGTTAATAGCAAATGAGGCCTGGAATGTTTTTCTTCAAATTCTTTTGCATTCAGGGAAACTCACGAAGCTTGTGTAAACGTAGGAGGGATTTAAAACACAGTTTATCCCTATAATAATCAATAGTATGTCTTCTGTCCATTCTTCTCACTTGACAGCATGATGAACTGACTCATTTATATACACTAATTATTCGTCCCAACAATACATATGAAGTAAAGATTGATAACGAAAATGTTGAAAATGGGACATTGGAAGATGACTGGGACTTCCTTCCACCCCGCAAAATAAAAGACCCAAATGCAACCAAACCATTAGACTGGGATGAACGGGAGCAGATTGAGGATCCCAATGAAATGAAGCCAGAGGTAAACATCTGTGTTCTATATACATCTTGTGCTTTTTTTTTACACACTATTGATATTTATATTTAATAGTGTAATTTCCTGTGATAACATCCAGACTTATAATGATAGTTCCCTACAAACAGTTATCTGATGTACCAAGCACAGTTACATGAAACGTGTTTCAGATTGCTCAGCTGTAGGGATTTCTGTTTTGAAAAAAAATGAAATTTAACTTATTGTAATTTCCTTTTCCTTCAAGTCCATACAGCAGCACATTATGGTTAACTCCCCACAAGTAGGACGAGCATGGACCAATAAGCTTTAAGAAGGCGCCTCCTCCCCCAACAATCGTGTTATAAAAAAGTACACACACACAACTGCATATAATATTTATTAGGGTGGGCAAAAAAAGTCCTGCTGTATGGACTTGAAGGGAAAGGAAATTACGGTAAGTTAAATTTCATTTTCCTTCATGTCCTATATATCAGCACATTACGGGATATAGCAAGTAATAGGGTGGGATAATCACATCAATTCCCTTGAAGAACAGTTTGGAGCACCGCTCTACCAAAAGCTGCTTCCTGCAAAGCATCCACATCCAGCCTATAATGCTTGGAGAAAGTATGTAGGCTTGACCACGTTGCCGTTTACAAATTTTATCTGGTGGAACAAGAAGACGTTCTGACCAAGACGTTGCTGTTGCCCTTGTCGAATGAGCCTTAAGACAATTTTGCAGCTATATAACAGGTCTGAATAGCATCTTTTATCCATCTTGATAGGGTTAACTTCGATACCGCCAGGCCTTTATTTTTCCCCGACATAGCAACAAAGAGATGTTCGGATCTTCTGAATGATTCTGTTTGAGCAAGGTACCTCTTTATCACCCTGCAGACATCGAAGGAAGGATACCTCAGTTCTTCCTCTTCACTGGATTAGAACAAAAAGACGGAAGTCTAATTTCCTGTCTTATATTGATCCTAGAAGGAACTTTAGGCGAGAAATCAGGAAATGTTCTGAGCACAATTTGATCTGCATAGAATTGCAGATAGGGTTCTTTAGCTCCTAAAGCCTGAATTTCACTAACCCTTCTTGCCAAAGTTATTGCCGTAAGCAAAACTGCCTTGAAAGAGAGGTGCTTTAAGTCGATCCTATCCAAAAGTTCAAAGGGAGGATCACATAATCCTTCTAAGACCGTGTTCAAGTCCCATTGAGGAACCGGATCTTGGACCAATGGTCTTAATTTTTGCGCCGCCTTCATAAATCTCTAAATTAGAGGAACAGTAGACAAACGGATGCTTAGATAAGCTGAGATTGCAGAGATCTGCACTCTAAGTGTCCCAGGTCTTGTCTAGTCCTCATTGGAGGAAGTACAGTATATCCTTAATTGTAGGGGAATCCACGTTTACATTTTTTATGAGGCACCATTCCTTAAAAACCTTGACTGTCCTAGAATAGGCTTTTGAAGTAGAAAACTTCCTGGAATGAAGAAGAGTACTAATTACTCTTTCAGAAGTGCATAGTCTTGGGAGATCAAATGTTTCACCTGGGGAAGAACCCAGTAATTCCCATGGCACATCTTCATGACCTGGGAAAACCAAACTCTCTTCGGCCAGTAGGGAAGAATTATTATTACGGAAAACTGATCCCGGCGAATCTTCCGGATTACCCTGTTGATCATAGGAATTGGGGGAAAGATGTAAGCTAGTCTGAATTTCCAGCTGATTGTCATCGCGTCCAGAACCCAAGGTCAGTCCTGCTGGACTAGAGAGCAGAATCTGGGAAGCTTGGTGATCTTCCTGGTTGCCATTAGATCCACTTCCGGAGTGCCCCAAAGGCACATTAACTTCAGGGAAATATCTTCTTTCAAGGACCATTCCTTGGGATCTAACCTCAGTCTGCTCAGACGGTCTGCCAGAATATTGTCTTTCCCCTTGATGTGTATCGTTGATATGGCTAATAGATTGTCTTCGGCCCACAAAAGAACTCTTTGAGCTTCTTTGAGAAGAATACAGGATTTTGTTCCCCCTTGACGATTCAGATACGATACAACAATTGAGTTGTCAGACTGTATCCTGATCGCTTTGCCTTTGATGAGCTCTGTGAAAAACATTAGGGCATTGAAAACAGCTCTCATCTCTCTGAAGTTGGATGAGAGAGATTTTTCCATGGCATCCCACACACCCTGAGCTGAATGACTCTTCATATGAGCTCCCCAGCCCAAGGCAGATGCGTCTGTTGTTATTAAGTTCCATTCTGGTTCCAGGATTGAGAGCCCCCTGAAAAATCTGTCTGTCTGGAGCCACCATTCGAGAGCATTCAAAGTGTCTTGGGAAATTATCCAAGTGGAATCCAATGACTCTACTGTCCTGTCCCAGTGAACCAGAACCTCTTGTTGAACGCAGGTGTAATCTTGCCCATGGGACAGCCTCTATTGATGAAGCCATCAGACCTAATACCTTCATCATCTGTCTCAAGGAGACTAGATATTACCTCATGAAGTGTATTATCTGATTCTTCATGTTGTGAATCCTCTGAGGAGTCAGCGTGACATAAATAGTTTCTGTGTTGAGACACATTCCCAAGAACTGCTTTTGTCTGTATGGAAGAAGAGATGATTTCTCTTTGTTGATTATCCATCCAAGATACTGCAGGATCTCTAAGGCTCTTGTCAAGTGTTTGTGAAGGAGAGACGCAGAAACAGCCTTGAACAGCCAGTTGTCCAGATATGGTACGACATGTACGCCCTCCTGTCTTAGCACAGCTGCAACTGAGGCTACCACCTTCGTGATCCCAAACGGCAACACCCGGAACTGGAAATGATGTAGCTGATCCTGAAGATACACAGCTATCCTCAAATATTTCTTGTGACCATGGGTATGGGTATGTATGCCCTCCTGTCTTAGCACAGCTGCAACTGAGGCTACCACCTTTGTTATCCCAAACGGCAACACCCGGAACTTGAAATGATGTCGCTGATCCTGAAGATACACAGCTATCCTCAAATATTTCTTGTGACCATGGGTATGTGGAGATACGCATCCGTCTGTTTTTGGCATTAGAAAAACAATAGAATAAGTGATCCTTTCTCCAAAGGTGGAACTTTTTTTGTCACAAAAAGAATGAATTGCTTCTTCCAAAGCTCTTTGTTTTTGAAAATAAGCAGTTTTGTGTCAGGGAGCTGGGATGCTCCCACCAGGGAGGAGGTCAGGATCTAGGAGGAAGCCCTCAGAGGGATCAAGAGTCGTGGTGTCCAAAGGGTTAAGCAAAAGGATAGTCAGAGTCCAGGCAAGGGTTCAAGGGCTGGCAGAATAATCAGCAAAATCCAAAGTCCAGGCAAGGGATCAGGAAAAATCAGGAATAAGAACAGTCTTGAATAATTCACAGGAAACCCAGGATACACACCAAGAAGGTATACTATTCTTGGGCACCATTCTGGCGTCTAGGTTGCGCTTTTAAGTTTGAATTTGGCGCCATAGTGATGTCATTGACGTCCTGACGCCGGCGTCGATGCGCTGACGTGTTTGCGCCAGCACCGCTACCCACGTGGCGGCCATGGGCGCCGCCATTTTGGGAGCGACGCCGGAAGGAATAGACGCGCCGCCCGGAGCTCCTGGAACTGTTCGTGACATTTTGGGAGTGGGAAGATATCTTGCAGGAGGAAATTTGTGAAATTCGACCTTGTATCCTTCTTTGATCAGCTTAGATCCGATACTAGATCCTGCCAGTATTGAAGAAAAAAAGTCAGTCTTCCACCCACCTGAAAACTTCTGGCGTCAGAAATCCCACTTTCGGCCTGAAGGGAAAGATCTGGTTTTTTTTCCCTATTAGCTCTAGATCCAGTTTGAGATCTGGGCTGATGCTTCTCTTTTTCCTTCTCGCCATATCTTGGCTGTCTCGCTCTTGCTGGAGACCTCTTTTGCCGACGAAAAATGGAACCTCTCCACCTAGACCTCTGGCTATCTTGGGGCAGAGTCTTACCTTTATCATCAGACATCTTCTCCTTGAGACTGTCTAATATTGAGCCAAAAAGTTGGCCCGGTTCGAAAGGCATATTGCACAGATCAACCTTGGAAGTATTATCTGCTACCCAAGGCTTCAGCCATATCGCTCTCCTCGCTGAGGTGGAAAGGGCCATGGTCCTAGACGCCAATTTCAGACACTCAAAAGAGTCACACAAAAACTCGGATGACAATTTAATCACATTCATTGATTTAAGAAGTGATTCTCTTGAGACCTTATTCTCAATATCATCCTCCAACTGGGTCAACCAGTTTCTCATAGCTCTGGAGACAACAGAGGCGGCAACCAATGGCTTGCATTGGGCCGAGGCAGAAGAATAAATGCGTCTCAAAGAGCATTCAGCTTTATGGAATTGTAGTTCTTTTTGAGAGACACGCAACTGCCACATCCACCACTGGGGGAGCTTCCCAAGACTTTGCTTCATCGTCAATCGGGAACAAAGACTTACATCTTTTATTTAAGACTGGTGCTTTATCAGGAGTCTACCATTCAAACTGGATTAGATCCTTAATAACAGGATGTAATGGAAAAGCTTTACCCTTTTTAACGGATTCCTGAGATTTATCCACATCACTCACTTACCCCTCTTTAGCCTCAATTGCTCCTTTGACAGCCTTGATCAGTTTAGAGACATTATCCACTTGACGTGTCAATTATCTCTTCATTTGAGGAAGAAACAGCTTCATCGATCACAAAAAAAAATCACCTTCTCCAACAGACGAGGGAGTATCAGGAGTCAATGGCTTAGGAACATCTTTAAGGAGGGATTCTTTAAACTCCAAAAAAGTCTTCTGGAGCATATCTTTAAACCACTCCATAGCTTGCTTTGGCTGACCAGGAGGAGGATCCTCTTTAGCAAGGCAATTCTCACATATGCATCCGGGAGCGGGGTCTGACACTCTCTATAGGCAAGATGTTTAGATTTCGATGCTCTTTTCCCTTTGGCTTGCTCCATTTGGCTGGACATCTAAAAAAACAAACAAGTAACACCTTCTTGCCAGCATTGAGAGAATGAGAGAGAGAGAGAAGGGCTGGAATAGTACAAGAGAAAACAAAGCTGCACAGGGTACTAACAGTACCTCAGTATGCTTTGCAGATGGCTGCAGCCCCAGGAAGAACGACACTGTCGGTTTCTTTCACTGCAAAAGGGCATTGCGCCCTGTAATGAATGGATTTTTAAATTTGCCGGTTCTGATGACGTCCCGGAGTGCGCAAACCCGGAAGAAGCGCTACTGCGCATGCGCCTGCTCCATTCACCGGACCTGCAGCCACAACCTTAAGAAAAAAAGCTTCTGCTCTTTTCCCGGAAGAATACTACACGTTCGGTAGTTCCCCCTGCGGTCTTCAGAGCTCTCAGGCTCCAGCATCTTATTCTTCAGTCCTCTGCTCCCTACCTGCAGTCAGGTAGAACGAAAAAAACACGAGTTGTTGAGGGAAGAAGGCGCCTTCTTAAAGCTTATTGGTCCATGCTTGTCCTACTTGTGGGGAGTGGGAGTTAACCGTAATGTGCTGATGTATAGGACGTGAAGGAAAGGATTTGTCTGGTGGTGGGAAATAAATGGAAAGGGATTGTAGAATGTAAGTAAAAAAAAAGATCATGATAAAACTGTAGCAAATTAGCAGAAATCCCCTTTTTTTCAGAAAATTGGTCTTTTTCCAAGAACTCCAGTTTAAATGTTTACAAATGTAATTTTCTCACACAGTGCAGTGTATTTACCCACAATTTCACTGTAGTTGTTCCTGTTTTAATCTGCAGAGCATGGCTTGCATTTCCTGAATGACTCACAAGCTAGGGGCACCTGCCACTGCTGTATGCAATGCTGTCATGCACTGGAAGAACAAAGTTGTACCTCTCTGTTAATATTACCATATACTATATTAAGAGAGAGGTGCAACTCTGTGCCTTTACAGCTTAGGGCATTATACGCAAATGGTAAATTACTAAAAGCATTATGAGTTTTTCACTGTGCAGTTTGCCTTCTATTTATATGTGGTGTGGTTATATGGCATGCAAAATGTTTTTGGACAAGATGACATTTAAATAATAAAGTTATATAAAGATATATAGATATTTTGTGCAGGGCCTTCTTTACCTCCAATATTGGTTATCGTTTGATTGTATTTATTTATTTTTTTGTATATAATATTAATAATACCTCTTCAGCAAGCTGTGATTCTAAATGATACTTTGGAAGGTTGCATTTGGCCTTGAACTGGACATTCCTGGACACTTTATTAACATTGGATGTTTAATGCAGATCTATTAATAATGTGCAAAAGAACATGGCATACTGCCTCCATTTTTGTGCACTTTGCACCCTGCCCTGTAGGTGGTAAATAATGATCCATTGCTTCTTAGTATACATTTTAAGAGATCTGTGTGACCTTTAATTTGTTTATTTAAGAACTGTGTACATATTTTAGAGCATTTTTAAACTACATAGTTTTTAATTACTACTGGCCTCCCTTCTTAGTAATTTAACAACATGGTACATACAATTTTCTAGGATTGGGATGAGACAGAATACATTTCAGACCCAGAGTCACATATACCGAATGACTGGGATTCCACCATGGATGGGGAATGGGAACCTCCAATGATCCAAAATCCAAAATACAAGGTAACATTTTTTAACCCTTTACTTGCCACACAGAGTCCCTCTTGTAGTCAAGTACCTGACTGCCACGGTACCCTAGGTTCTTTGTTATTCTATATGAACAGTGTATTTACATAACAGATGCTGCAACAGAGGCCAAAAGAGCAAAATAATAATTGGAATTTTATTGAGTTAAGATGAGAATGCAGTTTAAAATTATTAACTGTATCTTTAGTGGTGTATCTAGTTGTCACTGGGCCCCCTTACAAAATAAAAAAAATCTTCTGAGGGTGTACAACAAGGACCTCCCCTCTCTACTCGCTGAAGTTAGAAACTGTCTGGGGAATGGGATTTCTGTGCAGCAGACCCAGCAGTCTAAGCCCCCCATGACACCAGAGTCTGCTTCCTCTATAGCTACACCACTTTGTATCTTCTAATTCTAGTTTTAAAATATAGAGCCAGGAAGGAAGGTTAGATTTACTAACACAGCATATATTATAAATAATATTATAAAGATACAGGATTGGTTATCTAGAAAGCTCTGAATTACAGAAAGCCTTCTTCCAAAGCATAAAATATATTATAGCTATAAATTCATTTTTAAAAAATGTTTACTAAATTTACTGTAACATTACTGAGGTTCAGTAATGCTATAACACAAATGATATGTGCTTTAAAAGTAATGTAGCTCCCCATCTTTGATCTTAATAGGCCATATTTTCTATGGCAACGGTATTGTGCATGCTAACTGTTATGTGGTATGCTGCTATATATACTGTATAGTGTGAGCTTGTGCCTAGATTCAGAGCAAGGTCTCTATAAAGAGTATGGGAAACAATTGGGGGTGTTTTCTAAGGCAAAAACATTTCAACTGAAAGGTCATCTACACCACTAAGAGGAGGGTGAAAATTGCATACAACTGCCATGTTTTTCATACTTCATACTTTGCACCCTGGCCTGTCCTATACTGAACGCTCACCTGTACAAGTTTTTGCAATACAACTTCGGGCGACTTCCGAAAGCGAAGCGTTCTGAGTGCCATCCCCCCAGCGATTTAGATTCTAGACGACGGGAAGGCAGTTCGGGGGAATTAATCATCCGAAGAAGAAGCGATTTGTCGCCGGGCGACTAAATCCCACAGAATCGCCACGTGTATCTCTGCCCTTAAACTGCATCTTGTTTTGTAGGGAATCTGGAAACCAAAAATCATAGACAATCCCAACTTTCAAGGTGAGTGGATTCATCCTGAGACTGATAACCCGGATTATGTGCCAGACCCAAACATCTATAGATATCACAATATTGGCATTATTGGACTGGACTTGTGGCAGGTAAGAAAGTAATGTGCTATAAGTAATGTGTTATTTTTCCATTAATATCAGAATTTAGCAAAAATAGGTTGCACTTGACCAAGACCCTAGGCCCCCCGCCACACACGCTCATACACTTTCTCGCTGTCAGGGGCCACAAGGCTCTTAAAGGAATTGTTCAGTGTAAAAATAAAAACTGGGTAAATAGATAGGCTGTGCAAAATAAAAAATGTTTGTAATATAGTTAGTTAGCCAAAAATGTAATGTATAAAGGCTGGAGTGATTTGAAGTATAACATGTCAGTTAGATCACTACTTCCTGCTTTTCAGCTCTCTTGGTTTACACTGACTGGTTACCCTGGTTACCAGGCAGTGACCAATCAGAGACTTGAGGGGGAGCCACATGGGTCATATCTGTTGCTTTTGAATCTGAGCTGAATGCTGAGGATCAATTACAAACTCACTGAACAGAAATGTACCATGTGGCCCCCCTTCAAGTCGCTGACTAACTCAGAGTTATAGAGCTGAAAAGCAGGAAGTTGGATTCTGGCTCTTTTATTAGACATCTGTTCACTCCAGCCTTTATATATTACATTCTTGGCTAACTAACTATATTAGAAACATTTTTTATTTTGCACAGCCTATCTATTTACACAGTTTTTATTTTCACACTGAACTATTCCTTTAAAACAAGAAGTGAGGAAGAAGGAAGAAGTTTGATACCGAGTTAAGGCAGCACAGTCTTGTCTGATGACCTGGCATCCAAAGGATTACCCCTCTTCTAGGTGAAAGGACTTGCCTTCACATGGGCTGATAAGTGCTGGCAGCACTGGATCACTGGATGCCTAGGGCTGCCTTGGTGTAAATTGTATACTGTATATATATATAGAATTCAGGTTGTGTTTTTTTTTTTTAATTTTTTTAATTAATCATGTAGGTTAAATTGGTTAATTAGTTTCCAAGGCAGTTGCAGACACCTATGCCATTGTTGGAGGTGTGAACAATAATACCTGACATCCACAGCAACTGCAACACATCTCTATTCTCAATTGATCACAAAAACTTGTGCATTAATGGGAAATTGGATTCTAAAAATGAATATGGTTACAAATGCCATATTTTATATACTGAATTTATTTCACCAGCCTAAAGTTTCAGCTTCTCAATAGCAGCAATGATCCAAGACTTCAAACTTGTCACAGGGGGTCACCATCTTGGAAAGTGTCTGCTACCTTTACTTGCTCACTGGGCTCTGAGCAGCTTTTGAGAAGCTAAGCTTAGGGGTCATCACAAATCATCAAACAAAAAATGAGGTTGACCTCTAATAGAAGCTGATAGTACAAGCCTGATTATTAAATACTTATGCTAATTTCACTGGTTTCTGTGCTGCCATGTAGTATTTATCTGTATTAATTACTAATCAGCCTTATATTCCGACATTTACTGCATATTCTATGTGGACTGTAAATCTTGAGTCTTTCCCTAAGATCAGTAAGTTACAGCAGCACAGAGCATGTGCAGTAAATCAGCAGAAAAGAAGATGGGGAGCTTCAGGGCCATTTTTGGGTCACAAATCCTCACTGCTAAAGGGCTGTGATTGCATTGGGCTGGTACAGAAGCCCAAAACATAATGTTCAACATTTGTAGCCTATTTCTTTAGTTAAGCTTTAGTTCTCAGTAAAGCTCATCAGTCATAATGAAATGTCCGGTTGCATATCCTCCAGAACATCACCAAACTTTTTTTCTAGCAGACAGGGCCACAGCTAGGGGTAGGCAGAAGAGGCATATGCCCAGGGCATAACACTGATGGGCAGGTGCCTCCTCTGTCTGCTTATACCTAGTTTAGGGTCCTGGAGGATTACTGAACTCCCTTACTTGATTGCATGCTTGAGTGCGTGTGTGAGTACACAAACACTGGGCAGGGGAAGGATGCGATCGACAGCAGCAGCGGGCACAACTCCATGCTAAGAAACAGCAGTCATGACTCGACTACTGCCAATATTCACTTGTTATATATTATATATACACTAAAATAATTTTCAGTACTGTGTATATTAATACCACTATATACTAACCATGTCTCTCTAACTACCACCCTGTCTCCCTTTTAACATGATGCACTTAAACACTTCATGTACATTTTATATATGTTATTCATATTCATTTTATTTCTACAGGTAAAATCAGGCACAATCTTTGATAATTTCCTTATAACAAATAATGAAACATTCGCTGAGCAGATTGGAAATGAGACATGGGGCATTACAAAGGTAAGGCCCATATATATACATTCTTTTAATACCATGTGACCGATGCACATTTAGTTTTGTCCGCCACTGGAAACATACTGATAAGGCCTGCTATTGCCCATGTGTAAAGTAATGTGCATGAATAGGATCTGTATCAGATGCACTTAGGAGTTTTCTGTAAATCTACCTGGTGGCATTTCTGTCACTGCCTACACACTAGAGTGGTAGTTGACCATATTGATGCATTCTAGCTCACCAGAGGAATGTTGTGCCGTGTGTGACATTTGTCTTAATTTTTTCCAAAATTTTCAACTGTATTTGTATTCTTTTTAGAAAATATAAACTATAATTATATGTTAGGCACCCCCAATGTATTGATTTGGAAATTTTATAATGAATGTATATTACTAAAAACAAGAGAAAGCAGTAATACCCCACACTACCTAACTAAAATTAATTGAGATTAGGGATGTAGCGAACGTCGGAAAAAAAGTTCGCGAACATATTCGCGAACTTGCGCAAAAATGCGAGCGGTTCGCGAACGGTTCGCGAACCCCATAGACTTCAATGGGAAGGCGAACTTTAACATCTAAAAAAGACATTTCTGTCCAGAAAAATGATTTTAAAGTTGTTTAAAGGGTGCAACGACCTGGACAGTGGCATGCCAGAGGGGGATCAAGGGCCAAAATGTATCTGAAAAATCTGCCTGTGTGTGCTTGGAAGAGATAGTGTAGGGGGAGAGCTGTTAGTGATTTCAGGGACAGATGATAGTAAGTTTGCTGGCTAGTAATCTGCTTGATACTGCTCTGTATTGGAGGGACAGAAGTCTGCAGGGATTTGAGGGACATTTTAGCTTAGGTAGCTTTGCTGGCTAGTAATCTACTGTTCTCTTTAAACAACTGCCATACGTTGACCTTGTAGGCATTGTTTGCCCAGTTTTTTTGGACGCAGCCACTGAAGCACAGTTGCCAGAAAAAATATGCCATATAAATGCTGAAAATAGTAATTTTTCGCCATACGTTGACCTTGTAGACATTGTTTGCCCAGTTTTTTTTGGACGCAGCCACTGAAGCACAGTTGCCAGAAAAAATATGCCATATAAATGCTGAAAATAGTAATTTTTCGCCATACGTTGACCTTGTAGACATTGTTTGCCCAGTTTTTTTGGACGCAGCCACTGAAGCACAGTTGCCAGAAAAAATATGCCATATAAATGCTGAAAATAGTCATTTTTTGCCATACGTTGACCTTGTAGGCATTGTTTGCCCAGTTTTTTTGGTCGCAGCCACTGAAGCACAGTTGCCAGAAAAAATATGCCATATAAATGCTGAAAATAGTCATTTTTTTGGTCGCAGCCACTGAAGCACAGTTGCCAGAAAAATTATGCCATATAAATGCTGAAAATATAAATTTTTTTGGTTGCAGCCACTGAAGCACAGAGGCCAGAAAAATTATGCCATATAAATGCAGAAAATATGCATTTTTTTGGTCGCAGCCACTGAAGCACAGTTGACAGAAAAATTATGCCATATAAATGCTGAAAATATAAATTTTTTTGGTTGCAGCCACTGAAGCACAGAGGCCAGAAAAATTATGCCATATAAATGCAGAAAATATGCATTTTTTTGGACGCAGCCACTGAAGCACAGTTGCCAGAAAAAATATGCCATATAAATGCTGAAAATAGTCATTTTTCGCCATACGTTGACCTTGTAGACATTGTTTGCCCAGTTTTTTTGGTTGCAGCCACTGAAGCACAGAGGCCAGAAAAAATTAAACCAGTAGGGTTTGCACCCTAGTTTGTAACGGTGGCGGAGGGAGGAGGACGCTAAAGGACAGCTGTGTGTGGAGTCATGAGGCTTGAAGAGAAGGACAGCTGCATAGAAGTCAGAACAAGTCTTCCGGCGTGCAGTAACCCTCCGAGATCCACCCCTCATTCATTTTAATAAAGGTCAGGTAATCGACACTTTTGTGACCTAGGCGAGTTCTCTTCTCAGTTACAATCCCTCCTGCTGCACTGAAGGTCCTTTCTGAGAGCACACTTGAGGCTGGGCAAGACAAGAGGTTCATGGCAAATTGTGACAGCTCTGGCCACAGATCAAGCCTGCGCACCCAGTAGTCCAGGGGTTCATCGCTCCTCAGAGTGTCGATATCTGCAGTTAATGCCAGGTAGTCCGCTACCTGCCGGTCGAGGCGTTCTTTGAGGGTGGATCCAGAAGGGTTGTGGCGCTGCCTTGGACAGAAAAACATTTGCATGTCTGACGTTACAGACCGGCCAAAGGGCTTTGTCCTTGCAGGTGTGCTCGTGGCAGGATTACTGGCACCTCTGCCCCTGGAATGTTGATGAGTTCCTGAAGTGACATCACCCTTAAAAGCATTGTACAACATGTTTTGCAGGCTGGTTTGTAAATGCCGCATCTTTTCGGACTTGTGGTATGTTGGTAACATTTCTGACACTTTATGCTTGTACCGAGGGTCTAGTAGCGTTGCGACCCAGTACAGGTCCTTCTCCTTAAGCCTCTTGATACGGGGGTCCTTCAACAGGCATGACAGCATGAAAGACCCCATTCTCACAAGGTTGGATGCAGAGCTATCCATCTCCGCTTCCTCATTATCAAGGACTGCATCATCCACGGTCTCCTCCCCCCAGCCACGTACAAGACCAGGGGTCCCCAAAAGGTCACCACTAGCCCCCTGGGAAGCCTGCTCCTGTTGGTCCTCCTCCTCCTCCTCCACAAAGCCACCTTCCTCCTCTGACTCCACTTCTGGCACCTCTCCCTGCGTTGCAGCAGGTGCCTGGGTTCGTTCTGGTGATTCCGACCATAAATCGTGCGCTTCCAGCTCCTCGTCACGCTGGTCTACAGCCTCATCTGTCACTCGTCGCACGGCACGCTCCAGGAAGAAAGCGAAGGGTATTAGGTCGCTGATGGTGCCTTCGGTGCGACTGACCATATTTGTCACCTCTTCAAAAGGTCGCATGAGCCTGCAGGCATCGCGCATAAGCACCCAGTAACGGGGGAAAAAAATCCCCAGCTCTGCAGATCCAGTCCTACCACCCAGTTCAAAAAGGTACTCGTTGACGGCCCTTTGTTGTTGCAGCAGACGTTCCAACATAAGGAGCGTTGAATTCCAGCGAGTCTGGCTGTCAGAAATCAAACGCCTGACTGGCATGTTGTAGCGCTGCTGAATGTCAGCAAGGCGTGCCATGGCTGTGTAGGAACGTCTGAAATGGGCCGACACCTTTCTGGACTGGGTGAGAACGTCCTGGAATCCTGGGTACTTGGAGACAAAACGTTGGACTATTAAATTTAACACATGTGCCATGCAGGGCACATGTGTTAAATTTCCCAGTCTCAACGCTGCCAACAGATTGCTTCCATTGTCACACACCACTTTTCCGATCTGCAGTTGGTGTGGGGTCAGCCACCGATCGGCCTGTGACTGCAGAGATGACAGGAGTACAGATCCGGTATGGTTTTTGCTTTCCAGGCACGTCATCCCCAAGACAGCGTGACAACGGCGTACCTGGCACGTCGAATAGCCTAGGGGGAGCTGGGGGTGCACAGGTGTGGAGGAGGAGAAGGAGGACCCAGCAGCAGAGTAAGAAGAAGAAGAGGAAGAAGACGAGGTAGAGAGCGATGGAGGAGTAGAGGTGGTGGCAGAACCGCGTGCAATCCGTGGCGGTGACACCAACTCCACTGTTGTTGTTGTTGAGCTACCCATTCCCTGCTTCCCATTCCCAGCCATTACCAAGTTCACCCAGTGGGCAGTGTAGGTGACATACCTGCCCTGACCATGCTTGGAGGACCATGCGTCAGTAGTCATATGGACCTTTGGCCCAACACTAAGTGACAGAGATGCGGTAACTTGGCTCTGCACATGTTGGTACAGGTGTGGTATTTTTTAGAAAAAAAATTGCGGCTGGGTACCTTCCACTGCGGTGTCCCAATTGCTACAAATTTGCGGAAGGCCTCAGAGTCCACCAGCTGGTATGGTAAAAGCTGGCGGGCTAAGAGTGCAGACAAGCCAGCTGTCAGACGCCGGGCAAGGGGGTGACAGTCAGACATTGGCTTCTTACGCTCAAACATGGCCTTCACAGAAACTTGGCTGGTGGCAGATGACTGGGAATGGGAACAGGTGGTCAAGGTGGAAGGCGGAGTGGAGGGTGGTTCAGATGGGTCAAGGAGAGCAGAGGTAGAGCAGTAAGATGCTGGACCAGAAGGAGTGTGGCTTTTAGTTTGCCTGTTGCCTTTGAGGTGTTGCTCCCAAAGTGCTTTGTGCTTGCCGCTCATGTGCCTTCGCATAGAAGTTGTACCTATGTGGCTGTTGGGCTTACCAAGGCTCAGTTTCTGACTGCACTCATTGCAAATTACAATGCTTTTGTCAGAGGCACACACATTAAAAAAATCCCACACTGCTGACTTTTTGGAAGTGTGCGATCTGGCGGTAACAGTAGAAGTTGGCGGCATTGGCGGCAATGGCGGGTGCGTTGGCCGGCTGAACACAGGTGCCGATACATGTTGTTGCCCTACTGATCCCTGCGGGCTGTCCTCCCTGCTTCTTCTAAGTCTTATTCTCCTACTGCCTCTCTGACTCTCCGTCTCTCCATCTGAACTACCCTCCTCTTGCTCTCTTCTACTAGGCACCCACAAAACATCAATCTCCTCATCATCATTCTCCTCAGATGCATCAATTTCTTCTGACACATCACAGAAGGAAGCAGCAGCGGGGACCTCCTCCTCATCACTCATCATTATGTCCATCTCTGTCGTGTTCTCTGCCAGAATTAAATCTGGTGTAACGTACTCATCTCCTTCATCTTCTTCTGCCAATAATGGTTGCGCATTACTCAGTTCAAGAAACTCATGGGAAAATAACTCCTCTGACTCCAGTGAAGAAGGGGCACCGGTGGTGGAGGAAGTGTTACGTGGGGTGGCCATAGCAGTGGAGGATGAGGAGGATGTTGTGGTAAAGTTAGAAACGGTAGAGGATGGGGTGTGCTGTGTAAGCCAGTCAACTACCTCTTCAGCATTTTGGGAGTTCAGGGTCATTGGCTTTTTAAAACTGGGCAATTTGCTAGGGCCACAGGATTGCATAGCAGCACGGCCCCTAGCACGGCCTCTGCGTGGCGGCCTGCCTTTGCCTGGCATTATTTTTAAAAAAACAACAACAACAACAAAAACTCAGTTGGTTTTTCTGGAAACGATAATACACACAGCTAGATGGCAGTTTGAAGAAAACAGTGTGCAAATAATGCCTACAAGGTCAACGTATACACAGCGGTGGATACGGATTACGTAAAATATATGAATGCTGCTTGAAAAAAAGTAACTCAAGTGGTTTTTCTAGAGACGATAATATTATCAATATTTAGACAAAATGTGAACAAGCTCACACAGCTAGATGGCGGTTTGAAGAAAACACTGTGCAAATAATGCCTACAAGGTCAACGTATACACAGCGGTGGATACGGATTACGTAAAATATAAGAATGCTGCTTGAAAAAAAGTAACTCAAGTGGTTTTTCTAGAGACGATAATATTATCAATATTTAGACAAAATGTGAACAAGCTCACACAGCTAGATGGCGGTTTGAAGAAAACAGTGTGCAAATAATGCCTACAAGGTCAACGTATACACAGCGGTGGATACGGATTACGTAAAATATAAGAATGCTGCTTGAAAAAAAGTAACTCAAGTGGTTTTTCTAGAGACGATAATATTATCAATATTTAGACAAAATGTGAACAAGCTCACACAGCTAGATGGCGGTTTGAAGAAAACACTGTGCAAATAATGCCTACAAAGTCAACGTATACACAGCGGTGGATACGGATTACGTAAAATATAAGAATGCTGCTTGAAAAAAAGTAACTCAAGTGGTTTTTCTAGAGACGATAATATTATCAATATTTAGACAAAATGTGAACAAGCTCACACAGCTAGATGGCGGTTTGAAGAAAACACTGTGCAAATAATGCCCACAAGATCAACGTATACACTACAGCGGTGGATACGGATTACGTAAAATATATTATGGCTGCTTGAAAAAAGTCACTCCGGTGTTTTTTCTGGAGACGGTAATATTATGGATATTTAGACAGAATGTGAACAAGGTCACACAGCTAGATGGCAGTTGGTTGAATAACACACTGGGCAAAAAATGCCTACAGGGCAAATAATGCCTAAAAGGTCAACTTATACACTACTACAGCGATGGATACGGATTACGTAAAATATATTATGGCTGCTTGAAAAAAGTCACTCCGGTGTTTTTTCTGGAGACGGTAATATTATGGATATTTAGACAGAATGTGAACAAGGTCACACAGCTAGATGGCAGTTGGTTGAATAACACACTGGGCAAAAAATGCCTACAGGGCAAATAATGCCTAAAAGGTCAACTTATACACTACTACAGCGATGGATACGGATTACGTAAAATTTATTATGGCTGCTTGAAAAAAGTCACTCCGGTGTTTTTTCTGGAGACGGTAATATTATGGATATTTAGACAGAATGTGAACAAGGTCACACAGCTAGATGGCAGTTGGTTGAATAACACACTGGGCAAAAAATGCCTACAGGGCAAATAATGCCTAAAAGGTCAACTTATACAATACTACAGCGATGGATACGGATTACGTAAAATATATTATGGCTGCTTGAAAAAAGTCACTCCGGTGTTTTTTCTGGAGACGGTAATATTATGGATATTTAGACAGAATGTGAACAAGGTCACACAGCTAGATGGCAGTTGGTTGAATAACACACTGGGCAAAAAATGCCTACAGGGCAAATAATGCCTAAAAGGTCAACTTATACACTACTACAGCGGTAGTAAAATAAAAAAAAGTAAAATAAAAAAAAAATGAATATTAAAAAAAAAAAATTACAGTTGGTGCTGCTGAACTACTAGGAGCAGCAGATTAGCACACCAGTCCCACTCCCCAACACTGCTAGACTAATAGCACTGGGCTCTTATAGTAGTAGTAGTAGTAGTAGTAGTAGTAGTAGTAGTAAAACAACAAAAAAATAAATAAAAGCAGTCCTTACAAGGACTACTGTTATTGCAGCAGTCAGCAGATGAGATCAGAAGCAGGACAGCTGCCCACTGCAGCTACATACAGAGCACTGCAGTAGAAGGTAGATTACTAGCCAGCAAAGCTACCTAAGCTTAAATGTCCCTCAAACCCCTGCAGACTTCTGTCCCTCCAATAACAGAGCAGTATCAACACGATTACTAGCCAGCAAACTTTCAACTGTCCCTGAAATCACTAACAGGCAGCAGCTCTCTCCCTACACTATCTCTTCAGCACACACAGGCAGAGTGAAAAAACGCTGCAGGGCTTCGGTTTTTATAGGGAAGGGGAGTGGTCCAGGGGAGAGCTTCCTGATTGGCTGCCATGTACCTGCTGGTCTGGGGTGAGAGGGCAAAAAAAAGCGCCAACAATGGCGAACCCAAAATGGCGAACGTCGCGCGACGTTCGCGAACTTCCGGCGAGCGCGAACACCCGATGTTCGCGCGAACAAGTTCGCCGGCGAACAGTTCGCGCCATCTCTAATTGAGATCTAATTATATAAGTGCTTAGTGCTATTATAAACATATGCTTAGTTCTCAATCAATTTAGCACCAACATACAATTAATGGTAATTCAATCGATTGTGTTAATACAAATAATTATGTGTGTATAATAAGTGCTTAAGTGCTATAAATTAGGTGCTGTGACCTTCAACAAAATGTATCTACACACAATTGATGAATAATCTAAAAGTTCATGGTTCTTATATGAATTAAATAAGGTGCTAGTGCTGTAGTTATAATTTTAAAGTGAGTTCATGGTAAGGCACTGAGGATTTGTTGGTTTTATAGCAAAGTTAGCTCTCCTTACAAGACAGTCAAACGTAGTAACGAGACCACAGTCCTCAGTGTTCTGCCTTTCTCCCACGTGTGGTGTCCCAGGGCTTAGAACAACGCAGCTAGTTTCTTCGGGACATCTCCACCTCTATACTATTTTCTAATTTCTAACTTTTATTCATGAATTGCTGACGCTTTATTTTTAATTGTTTGATACCATGAACTCACTTTAAAATTATAACTACAGCACTAGCACCTTATTTAATTCATATAAGAACCATGAACTTTTAGATTATTCATCAATTGTGTGTAGATACATTTTGTTGAAGGGCACAGCACCTAATTTATAGCACTTAAGCACTTTAATCATAATTATTTGTATTAACACAATCAACTGAAATACCATTAATTGTATGTTGGTGCTAAATTGATTGAGAACTAAGCATATGTTTATAATAGCACTAAGCATTTATATAATTAGATCTCAATTAATTTTAGTAAGGTAGTGTGGGGTTTTACTGCTTTCTCTTGTTTTTAGTATCCCTATTCTGGTTTATATACCTCTACACAGCCTGAAATTGGGTAATACAAGTGAGTGAACATTAATTACAAGTGAATTATATTTTTTGTTTGTGGAATGAATGTATATTGAAAGTATGCTTAGAATTAAACTTTCTTTCTTTTTTTAGGCAACATTTGGTTTACATTTCCTGTAATGTATTTCAGTTCAGCATTATCACCCTCCCTATAACCATACTGGGGTAGCAGTATCTTTTGTATAAATGTGTCTATGTTTCTAGACAGGAACTGTACCTTTGTAATCATATTCTTTCTTTGAGGGTGGGTTCAGATTAAAATTATATTATAACTGATTAATCAGCAACATGTATTTTATAGAGCTACCTATCATCCAACACACACAAACTCCAAAAGTCTGTATCAAAGTTTATACTTCAAAATGTTTAAATTATTTACTTTTTCGCTGTAATAAAAACAGTACCATGTACTTGATCCAGTTGAAACTGCATGAATCCATAATTCTGGCTAAACAATCCAATTAGGTGTATTTAAGCTTTAACTAGTTTTTAGTAGACTTATGAAATGGTGTTTCAAATTACAGATCCAGAAAGCCTTGGTCCAAGCATTCTGGATAATGGATTCCATATTTCTACAAAGTTACAAAGACTGTGTGTCGAACAGTTCTTTATTTGGATCACTTACTTTGTGAATGTGCAAATTTATTTTTTCTTGATATTCTTGTATATCATCTATATAGTTTTTTACAGTTTTCTGTAAAATGTAGTAACTATTTGTGCAACAGTATACATGCAATGACATTACCAATTTCTTCTTATTAAAGCTAGGCATTCATTTCTGCTGGTTTATTACATGTACTGTACACTATGGACCTCATTTATAAACACTGGAAAATTTGCCCATGGGCAGTAGCGAATGCAAGCATTTGATTGGTTGGTTGCCAAGGGTTACTGCCAGAGGCAAAATTGCCCAGTGTTTATAAATGACCCCCTATTTGTCTGGATGATCATTATATTACAGTTTGATGTAAAAAATGTATATTTTTTAGAACTGGGATAATTTATTTTATTTTTAATTTGAACAAAAAAAAGGATCCAGAAATGAAGATGAAAGAAAAACTGGATGCAGAAAAAGAGGCAAGGGAGGCACAAGAGGAAAAGGAGGGGAAAGCACCAAAGTGGAAAGGTTTGCTAAAAAATATAGAAAAAATGGGAAAACTCAAAAAAGATAATAAAGTGGAAATACCCAAAATAAAACAAGAACCTCAACATGCAGAACAAGCAACAGAAAACAATATACAATCAGAAGCTGAAACAAAGGAGGAAGCCAATACAGCAGCTAAGGAGGAAACCAATACAGCAGCTAAGGAGGAAACCAATACAGCAGCTAAGGATGAATTATAATATGTTGTAGTAAGTTCACAAATGCACTTGAAGTTGGATTTATATCTTGATAAATAACCACTATATATTTCCATTGGACAATGTACAGTGGCCCTGTACTAATACAGACATTAATGTTTATATATTTAGGTTTACCTCTTGAAGTAAGAGCATAGGAATAAACAAAGAATAAATTAACTGGATCCTGTAGAACTGGAACAGGTGGGGTTTTATTTAATTATACCATGTACAGAGGCAGTTAACGCAATGTCACTAATAACCTAATGATCCATTTTTTGTATTTTAAGACTTTTTTCATTTAAGTAATTATGCAATTATTGATTAAAACCATATATGTCCATGTTTTGTAATTACCATAGCAGCTCTTGCAATTCTAGCAAATTTCTTGTAAAGAGACTGAGCCTCCCCCCCATGTGCCATTAATCTTGGTCAAAACCAGAAATGGATTATTAAGACAGTGGTGATATGGACTGGCTGATTTTTCTGTATCTATAACCTTAAAATAAAAAAATAAGTCAGAAAAAAATGAAATATATTTTAATCCAAGGGTTGGCACACAAGCATGGGACTCCATGCGGTTTTGGATGGGTCACCTTTAATATAGTTCCACAAAAAGTGCTTAAAAATGTTATAAGAGAAGATATAAATGAGGATATCACTAACACACACACAAGAATAACATAATTAACACTGCATTCAAAGTAGCTCAGGTCTCTTACACACGTTTACTCATGCATTCCCCTGCAGGGAAGTGTTAAATGCAGGTCTAGAACTTCTACTTGTATTCAACGGTATCCTTTAGCACATTGAATACAATCTGGGGAGACTTGGCTATGTATATGCCTGTGTTCCCCTACATGTAAGATCCAGCACAGGGGGTATGTATGAGCCCTTTATTTACCACATGAAATATTCAGAAGTTTTGTGAAGTTGAAAATAGACCCTAATCATTTACTTGGCTGGTTAGGACTGGATGACAGGGGCCCAAGCAGGCTTATACAATAAGTACCTAATCAAGATGTAAACCGTCCTAATGAAAAATTCACTGTGAGCTATTTTATTTTTTGTTTATGTGTGTGCCCATTTATACTCACATAAGGCATTAAAGATTTATTACAATAATCATTTTTAAAACCAATAAAATAGTTTTTTGTTTTTTTACTTTTCCTTGCTAAATCCAAAATAAAAAAAGTGATTACTGTATCTATGTGCTGCAGTTATAGCTAAGTAAACATCCTACCATTTTTCATGAAAGTATGACAACCAGTATCTGTTTATTGTATTTAACTGGTTGCTGTATAGTGTGGCAATCCTCACTTGAATGAGCAAACGCACATAACAACTTCCAGGGTACAGTAACCTATTCAGATATGTTTTTCCTGAACCAATGAATTTAAATTGTAATGTTAATTCTATTTCCTTGAATTATTTCCTTGAAAACCTGGCCTCAAGCCTAGGATTGTACCTAATCATCATATGACATTTAATTATCACATGACTGAAAATTTACAATATTTTTGTGATTTTAATAATTTGCATATGCAAGTCATCTTATGATTCCTGCCTTGATCATATAAAAAGCACCTAGGAATTGTTATTCACACCAACATGAGCCTGTCATCTACCTCAGGTCCAAAGTAGTCTTCACTTTTTTAATATTTGCCTTCTTAATATTTTTAATATTTGCCTCTATCCTGCTTTGAAATGGTATCAATGACCCCAGCAGCTAAAAAACTATTGTTCTTGAGGCTTCCAATTTTATTTTATTGTTATTTTTTATCACTTATCGTTCTATACATCTTCAATGTCTGCAGATGTGTCACCTTGTGTCTCATTCCCTTCCCTTTTAGATCTCTTACACAGGTCCTTCCTCACCTTTTGTACCTGTACGCGTTGTTATGTATGTAACTCTGTGGGGCAAATTCACTAAAGTGCGAAGCGGCTTGCGCTAGTGCAAATTCGCCAGCGTGACGTCATTTTGTTACTTTGCCGATTTACTAATGGGTGCTGGCGTAAATTCGCTAGCGAAGTGGACCTACTCTAGCCCTACTTCGCACCCTTATGCCAGGCAAAGTTGCGCTATGGTGAAGGGACTTAACTACGCTAAATCACTAACTTGCGGATTTTACTAAACGTTACCTCTTGCGCCAGACTTGCCTTCGCCACATCAGACCAGTCGAAGTGCAATAGAGTAGATAGGGCTTGCTTCAAAAAAAAGTTGACGTTTTTTCTAAGTCCCAAAAAACGCTGGCGTCTTTTACTTTTTTAAGGGTGATAGGCTGAAAAAGATCATACATTTTTTTGGGGGCACCCTCCTTCCCCTTACATTTCCTAACATATGGCACAAAACAATATAGTGGGCACATGTATAGGGCAAAATAACAACTCTATTTTATTTTATGAAGCTTTCCCAGGCTTGTGTACTGTAATGTATTTGCTGCTACATATATGTCCATTGTACTTTAACTTGGCGCCGTATGCAAATTAGGCATCGCTAGCGTAACTTCGCTTGACGAATTAACACTAGCGCAACTTCGCTACCTTTTGCCTCCCTGAGCGCAACTTCGGATTTAAGTGCATTAGCTTAGTGAATATGCCCCTGTATGTTTTATCTATGTAATTCATATGATTTCTTTGTATAAGCACATTTATTTTACAGCGCTGCGCAATATGTTGGCGCTCTAAAAATACATGTTAAAAATAATAATGTGTGCAATGTGTAATTTTTCAAATTTATACTTGATGAAATAATGTTTGTTTTTTGTTACCCAGAATGTGTGTATTTATTATTTTGCCAATGAAGATGGAACAAAACTTACACTTGCATTCTAGTCTCATTCATCATTAAAGGAATTGTTCAGTGTAAAAATGGGAAACCGAACCTGGTAAATAGATAGGATGTGCAAAATGTTTCAATATAGTTAGACAAAAATGTAATATACTGTATAAAGCCTGGAGTGACTGGATGTCTAACATAATAGCCAGAGCACTAATTCCTGCTTTGCAGCTCTCTTGGTTTCCACTGATTGGTTACTAGGCAGTAACCAATCAGTGACTTGAGGGGGGCCACATGGGTCATAACTGTTTGCTTTTTAATCGGAGCTGCATGCTGAGGATCAATTGCAAACTCACTGAACAGTTATATCCCATGTGGCCCCCCTTCAAGTTGCAAACTAACTCAGAGTTATAGAGCTGAAAAGCAGGAAGTAGAGTTCTGGCTAATATGTTAGACATCTAGTTACTCCGGCATTTATATATTACATTTTTGGCTAACTATCTATATTAGAAACATTTTTTATTTTGCACAGCCTATTTATTTACCCAGTTTTTATTTTTACACTGAACTGTTCCTTTAACATTTTTAACTTTAACAGTTTACTTTCATTATTGCATAATTGCTTAACGGACATATCAATGCCCATGATGGCTTATTGCACCAGAATATTTATTTAATTCCTTAATATTATAGGGCTCATTTACTAAAGTAATGCAATGTGCAAAAAACAAATAGTGCAAATCACTTATGAAAGTGGACTTGTCACCCAGACATAAAAAGCTGTATAATAAAAGTAGTGAACATGAAAACATGAAATCCAAATTCTTTTTTTTTTATTAAAGCATTCATAACCGTTGTAAACACATTTAAAAATGTCAGCTGTCAATCAAATGTAACCTGCCTAAGGCATAGAGGCGGGCCAGACAATTACTTTCACTTTCCATTCAGCACTTACTAGATGTCACTGCACTCCCGACATTTCCCCTCTCTCTTCACCATTTAATTGTGTACCCAGTGCATGGCGATGGATATCAGATCTCTTATTCGGGTGCACAAACAAGATTTTGAGCTGATACAAGTCTTGCCCTAATAACATTGTCCACAAAATGGCACCTGCCTGCTTCCTATACTTATAAATTCCCAGATCAAAGGAAACAAGATTCAAATAATTTACATAGTGCAATTAAAGTTTATTTTGCTCGACTAACATGATAAGCAAAGATTTAGAATTATTTTAGGTGACAGGTCCCCTTCAAGGAAACATTCCAATTCCATTCTAGTGTCATTGCAGCTGTAGCAATCAGAACAGAATTTGATTTGAAATACCAGTGTCACAGGTTAGTAAAATAGAAGCAACATATTCCGGGGGGGGGGGGGAGGAACATCACATTTGCCTGGAAGCTCTATATACTACACTTCCCATAAATGAAATACATATAAGAATATGCCATGTTGATAAATTATGCACAAATTACTGGAAGACATGATTCACCCTATTATATCTGTACTATTTATATGTCAGAATATTCACAGGGTCTGTTGGATAATAATATTTCAAACATTCTCAAGTCTTTTTTTCTGTTAGTACAATATCATATGAATGAAAAGTGACTGCAGATCGCTGACCCATGTGAGCAACAGGCATTTGAGAGATAAATGACAAAACAATTTAAATTCTCTACTAATACTGGTCAGTTCTGCATCTGTACAGACACTAACCCATAGCAGCCTCAATCAGCTTTGATTATTCTGCTGCAGGAATAATAATTTAAGCACCAATGTAGTTGCTACGGGTTAAACCCTGCTTGTCTGATACAGGGCAGCTGATGTCAGGAGAATGATACTGATATAAGTGTCTGATACAGGGCATCTGATGTCAGGAGAATGATACTGGTATAAGTGGAGTATTAAAAAAACAATCAAGCAATTTTGGCCATGACAATTGTATAAAATCAACAGGGAAATAAAATAATGTAAGAGAAAATGTAAAGAGAGGTCTAAAACAGGATAACAGGATAAAAGGTCTTCCTCCCTTTCCTGAAGCTCTGGTTTGACACAGTCAGGAAGTGATAAATCACAGCAAAAATGTAAAATGTACAGAACAACATCCAGTAACCAAGATTGTATTGTCAGCACACACAGTAATAATATGTATAAATTAATAATGCGTTTATACATTGTGTTGATTGTTGATACTTTGCAATTATGCACATTTTACAAAAGCAGAATATGAAAAGGATTTCTATAATATTTTCCTCTCCAACCCAGTGCAGAGGCTTCTAGTGGATGGAACAGGCCATGTTGGAGTGAGGAAGCTCCCATGAGATTTTAAGCAGCTGCACGCACATTACAGCATAATACTACCATGAGAGCTGATGCAGCAACTTTTGCGGTTCCGGTTATACAATCGTTTTACATTTACAGCAGCCTTCTAGTGCTTAAAGGGAAAGTTCATTATTATGTTGAGTTTCACTATAATGTAGGGGTGTCCATCCCGCAGCCCGAGGGCCGCATGCGGCCCAGGATGGATATGAATGCGGCCCAGCTTGAACTTCCACCAATCCAGGAAATGTCATATTGCAATGTCACGCACAGAGAGCTTGTATGCGGTCGCTAATTGTGTGTATGTGTGATTTAAATTTTACATGGGGTGTGCGGTGTGTGGCTTCCTAGAGCAGAAAAAGCAGTTAACAAGTAAGCATTCGGTTACTTACAAAGGCAGGTAAGCATTCTTCAGGGGCATCGGCCGCTATGCTAGGGATATATGCAGCGCCTACATTTGTGAGCAACTATTTTCAAGAATGAACACACTAAGGGGCCCATTTACTTAGCTCGAGTGAAGGAATGAATAAAAAAAACTTCGAATTTTGAATGTTTTTTTTGGCTACTTCGACCATCAAATGGGCTACTTCGACCTTCCACTACGACTTTGAATCGAATTATTCGATATCCGAAGTCGAAGGATTTATTAACCCTCGATATTCATGTATGTATGTAAATCTGCCCCTAAGAGTAAAATTAGAACCAAATTATCTGATGAGCACCTTGAGAATTCACTACTGCAACTACTTCCATTCAACCAGATATTGATACATTCATTCTCAAACACAAAAATCTTACTAGGTTTATGATACCCTCTTTTCTTTTACTTACAAAAGAACAATGGGAAGATAACCAGGTAGCAGCTCACTAACACAAGATAACAGCTGCCTGGTAGATCTAAAAAAAGCACTCAATAGTAAAATCCAGGTCCCACTGAGACACATTCAGTTACATTGAGTAGGAAAAACAACAGCCTGTCAGAAAGCAGTTACATCATAAAGTGCTGGCTCTTTCTAAAAGCACATGACCAAGCAAAATGACCTGAGATGGCTGCCTACACACCAATATTACAACAAAAAAATAATATTGTAATATGTTTTTTTTTTAAATTTTATATTGTAGAGTGTATTATTTGCAGTGTAAACAGTGTAATTTAGAAATAAAAATGACACCATTAAAATCATGACAGAATCCCTTTAATACCTTTATGGTATTTGACTTATTTAGCTTTATTTAGAGCAATTAGCTCTAATATGTTTTTTTTTTAAATTTTATATTGTAGAGTGTATTATTTGCAGTGTAAACAGTGTAATTCAGAAATAAAAATGACACCATAAAATCATGACAGAATCCCTTTAATACCTTTATGGTATTTGACTTATTTAGCTTTATTTAGAGCAATTAGCAGTCAGTTTCAATTTTGGCTAACAACCTGGCATGGGTGTATTCACCAACATGCACATGAGGGCCTGTGCCTAGGGCAGGAACTTTAAGGGGTCTTCCCTACGATGCCTACGTATATGGCAAATCAAATTTTTACTTAAAATATTTTTTTTAAAAAACTTTTTCCCTGCTGCTGGATACTTTCCCATGAAATGTGTCTGCAGAAGTTAGTGGATATCTGATGCCAAAAGGCAGCAGAAGTGACATAACACACATTCACATGTCATTTCCACGCTTCATGTGCAGATGGGCACAAAGAGGTCTGGTGCCTTGCGCAGCACCAGACCAAAATACAGTGCTGTAATCAGGCAGTGATTTGAATTAGAAACTGGAATATGAATAGAACCTGAAAATAATATATTTTTTATTTTTGCAATATATTTTTTTATGCTTAGTTCAGTGACTCCTATTCGAAAACTGAAAAGGCAAAATTAAACTAAAGCAAATAAAAAAGAAGACTGATTGAAAAATGACAAAAGAATAGGCCATTTAGTCAACCTCCCCCCGCCCCCAATCAATAATCTAGGTAAGTACAAATTGTGCATTGGCACAACATTCGGAGAATCTTCCTAGCCCCACCTATGGCTACTGTAACCTTGTGCAGATGGGTATCATCATGCGTCAGGCGTAGGTATTTACCCTTTATCCTTTGCACGGTGCACCCCCAGCAGCTCCTACTGCATTGCACATGCTCCACTTTCTTTTCAGTATCTGTCGTTTGCAACAATGTGTTAAGAGAAACAACATGTTCAAGGGGAAACACAAAAGTATAGAAAAAAAGAAGGATGAAAAGTGTAATCATAGTCATGCGTTTTTCTTTCTTATGTGTTTAGTTATGGAATTGACAGTAATCCTCCAAGTTTTTTTTCTACTTTAGTTTCTTTGTAGGGTTCAGGGAAAGGGGGCGGGACTCTGGAACAGTCAGTTTCTAAGATAGGTTCTAAGTTCCTGCTATAGCTACATTATTAATTTGACCACTGCAGCCCTCTGCACCAGGTAAGTGAATTACACAAACATACATTTTATACTAGCACACACTTACAATTAAACTAACACACACTTTTGCTTGGGGGAGGGTTTTAGACACTCAGCCCACATAAACAGTTTGGCAAGTGTAACCACAGACTACCATGATAGCTAGTATAATTACTAATTTGCTTTATTTGAGTGATTTTATTGCATTGTTAAAGATTGTATTACATTTTCACTTGCTTCACTGTGCTTGATTATTCCTGTACAATGTTTATTGCATGGCAGAACTGGAATTTTGACCACTTCTCACTGTGGAAAATTTTTAATAAATTGCTTTCCTTGATTCTTCCATAGAATATTATGTTAATAATCCTGCTGTGTCCTATTTGCTACATGGGAAGTCACACACAAGTGGTATACTGTATCTACTGGTGCCCCCTGCCCCCCCTCCAGATTTCTACCCCCCTGCCGTTCTGCCTGCAATATGCCTTAATGGGGGTGTGGGCCTAGGTGCGCCCTAGCATTGTTTATAAACAGCATTTCACATATGGTTATATGGAGAGTCAGACACAAGCTAATTGGACATACATAGGAGTACACAATACAAAATAAACATGTCAAAAAGGGAAAAAAATAAAAAGAGTAAAGGATTGACTATTATACGTAGCAGGAGACATCAAAGTCAAAATTTAGACCAAGAGGCTGTCTTGAGCCTATGAAAAAAATCCATTTGGTCTCATCTCAGTAACTCAGAATGAATGTTTCCACCCCTTATGTTGGGAACTACTCTATCTATGCCTTTAACTCTCAAAAAAGAGGAAGGCCTGTTATAACATTCCTCAAAGTGTCTAGCGACTGGTGTTCGTGAATCCTTATTATTAATGTTGAGAATGTGTTCTATGATTCTATCTTTTAATTGTCGACTCGTTTGGCCCACATATTGTTTTTACATTTTTCACAGGTAAGGAGATAAATTACATTTCTAGTATTACAGGTAATGTTATGTTTAATGTCATAGTTTTTTTATAGTGGTAGTGGAAGTAAAGGACTTGGTTACAGAAATGTATCTGCACATTTCGTCGAACCACATTTATAGCTCCCCTTTGTATGTAGCCAAGTTTCGCTAGGGGCATTAATCCTTTTCAGACTAGGGGGCAGTATATTTCCAAGAGTCTGTGTTCTTCTTGATACAAAATTCTGCCCAGCAGGGCCCACTGGCCTAGTCCAACACTGGGACATCCACCAGGGCACCTGGAGAAAACCCAGTGGGTCTGGTCCTGCACATGGCAGGCTGTGTGGTGCATGAAGCAGTGGCGCACTATGGTCTTGAATACATCAGGTACTAATTGATTCGCTGGTAGAAGCGGTAATTATCTGGGGCAGGGTGGTTTACTGGAGTGGTGGGCCCTTAGCTGGGGGGGGAAGTGCAATCGGTGTGTTGGGCTCTTTGCTTCTGTTTTTCCATGGTCCCCACCTCCCCCAGTCCAACACTGAAAGCTGCCACCCTAGGCATGGACCCTCAGGTGCCCATAGAGAAACTACAACCTTGCCTACATGCTAAAGGTAATCCTATGCAATTAGGCTTTAAATACCCGGCATTCACATTTATATTTTAATTTTGTATCAACCAATATGTTGGGGATATGATGCTGTAAAGTGCAAGCTTTTATGTCTAGATGATTACTTATTAAAAATTAAGTTTAGTGCTCTTGAAGTTTAGTACATTAGAGTAGAAAGATACATAGCCTTTTTAAATGTGTCTTTTCCAAAAAAAATTGTATATTTTTGCGGTCAACTTTGTACGCCTCACAGGCCTGCCATAAGGGGAGCACAGGTGGACAGTTGTAATGGCCCAGTTAGTAGATTCCAAGTGCAAAGAGGGGCCCGGATAGGGTTGCCACCTGGTCGATATTTTACCGTCCTGGCTGGTAAAAATGATGGTTGATACAAATGTTATTAATAGGGTATTTTTTTCCAGAAAAGGTGGCAACCCTAGCCCCGGAGGTGCTAGTGCACTTCCCGGATTAGTTAGCTACTGAAGCCATTGAAGAAGCTGCTATTACTGAGGAAAGGAAGATCTCACACTGAATGACAAGTTCCACTAAACACGTATCTTTTTAAAATTAAACCCCAGGCCATTATTGTATTTTTTTTTAATCTTCAATTGTTCCCCTGGCCACCAATTATTTTTTTTTAACTTGTAGGGTGGACCCTGGCTACTAACGAGTTTTTTAACTTGTAAGGAGGGCAGGGGCGGATTAATGCCTAGGCTACCCTAGGCTATAGCCTAGGGGCCCATTGTTGGTAGGGGCCCATGGGTTTTTCACTAAAAGATTTTTTTTTTTTAAATTTTAGAAATTCACCGGGTCCGGGTCCAGGTCGGGCCCCCCCGGTCCCCCCTGCTTGCTGCCTGCCTGGGACTGGGAGAGTAGAAGAAGGTGTGCAGCGTGTGTGCGTGATGATGACAGTAGGTCTCTGCGTGTGATGCAACCAATCCTTGAGCCTGACCGGGTGTATGGAAGGCGCTCACCAGTGACGTCACTGGTGTGCGCCGAAGGCTTAAAAGAGTTGAGCGTGGCGCACTTTTGCACACATGCGGTCAGAGACTCAGGCAGAGCAGACACGTAGTCTGACCCTGTCGGCCTTCTTCATCATTGAAGAGTTGCTTTTGATTAGCTGCCTGCCTGTTTGCAGCTTACTTACTCGGAACTCCTTTACATATAATATTAATCTCCAAATTTGTCTTAGACAGTCAGTCAGACTCACTCAGTCCCAGGCCAGGCAGCTAGCTAGAGCAAGGCACGGGTGCCCAACGGGCAGGCCAGCCAGCGTAGTAGACTAGTAGTGGACTGTGGACAGACTAGCAGCTGCAGTAGGAGTAGCACCAGGTCCTGCAAGACTCAGTGGCACTGTGTCAGTGGGCAGAGTCGAATTTTGTGGTTTTTTTTTAATTAAAAACTTCAGATGAGCCTGGGGTTGGGTCAGCCAACAGCAGGGAGGGTGCAGGGGGCACCCGGCTGGGCCCAGCAACATTTCTGCAGACACATTGAAATAATTTTTGTAGCCAACAGACAGTGAAATAATTTCTGCAGACACAGTGAAATAATTTGTGTAGCCTGCAGAACGTGAAATAATTTCTGCAGACAGTAAAATAATTTTTGTAGCCTGCAGACAGTAAAATAATTTTTGTTGTCTGCAGACAGAAAAATAATTTTTGTAGCCTGCAAACAGTGAAATAATTTCTGCAGACACAGTGAAATAATTTTTGTAGCCTGCAAACAGTGAAATCATTTCTGCAGACAGTGAAATCATTTCTACAGACAGTAAACTAATTTTTGTAGCCTGCAAACAGTGAAATAATTTCTGCAGACACAGTGAAATAATTTTTGTAGCCTGCAAACAGTGAAATAATTTCTGCAGACAGTGAAATCATTTCTACAGACAGTAAACTAATTTTTGTAGCCTGCAGACAGTGAAATTATTTCTGCAGACAGTAAAATTATTTTTGTAGCCTGCAGACAGTGAAATAATTTCTGCAGACAGTTAAATAATTTTTGTAGCCTGCAGACAGTAAAATAATTTTTGTAGCCTGCAGACAGAAAAATAATTTTTGTAGCCTGCAAACAGTGAAATAATTTCTGCAGACACAGTGAAATAATTTTTGTAGCCTGCAAACAGTGAAATCATTTCTGCAGACAGTGAAATCATTTCTGCAGACAGTGAAATCATTTCTACAGACAGTAAACTAATTTTTGTAGCCTGCAGACAGTGAAATTATTTCTGCAGACAGTAAAATTATTTTTGTAGCCTGCAGACAGTGAAATAATTTCTGCAGACAGTTAAATAATTTTTGTAGCCTGCAGACAGTAAAATAATTTTTGTAGCCTGCAGACAGAAAAATAATTTTTGTAGCCTGCAAACAGTGAAATAATTTCTGCAGACACAGTGAAATAATTTTTGTAGCCTGCAAACAGTGAAATCATTTCTGCAGACAGTGAAATCATTTCTGCAGACAGTGAAATCATTTCTACAGACAGTAAACTAATTTTTGTAGCCTGCAGACAGTGAAATTATTTCTGCAGACAGTAAAATTATTTTTGTAGCCTGCAGACAGTGAAATAATTTCTGCAGACAGTTAAATAATTTTTGTAGCCTGCAGACAGTAAAATAATTTTTGTAGCCTGCAGACAGAAAAATATTTTTTGTAGCCTGCAAACAGTGAAATAATTTCTGCAGACACAGTGAAATAATTTTTGTAGCCTGCAAACAGTGAAATCATTTCTGCAGACAGTGAAATCATTTCTGCAGACAGTGAAATCATTTCTACAGACAGTAAACTAATTTTTGTAGCCTGCAGACAGTGAAATTATTTCTGCAGACAGTAAAATAATTTTTGTAGCCTGCAGACAGTGAAATAATTTCTGCAGACACAGTGAAATAATTTTTGTAGCCTGCAAACAGTGAAATCATTTCTGCAGACAGTTAAATAATTTTTGTAGCCTGCAGACAGTAAAATAATTTTTGTAGCCTGCAGACAGAAAAATAATTTTTGTAGCCTGCAAACAGTGAAATAATTTCTGCAGACACAGTGAAGTAATTTTTGTAGCCTGCAAACAGTGAAATCATTTCTGCAGACAGTGAAATCATTTCTACAGACAGTAAACTAATTTTTGTAGCCTGCAGACAGTGAAATTATTTCTGCAGACAGTAAAATAATTTTTGTAGCCTGCAGACAGTGAAATAATTTCTGCAGACACAGTGAAATAATTTTTGTAGCCTGCAGACAGTGAAATAATTTCTGCAGACAGTTAAATCATTTTTGTAGCCTGCAGAACGTGAAATAATTTCTGCAGACAGTAAGATAATTTTTATAACCTGCAGACAGAAAAATAATTTTTGTAGCCTGCAAACAGTGAAATAATTTCTGCAGACACAGTAAAATAATTTTTGTAGCATGCAAACAGTGAAATCATTTCTGCAAACACAGTGAAATAATTTTTGTAGCCTGCAAACAGTGAAATCATTTCTGCAAACACAGTGAAATAATTTTTGTAGCCTGCAAACAGTGAAATCATTTCTGCAGACAGTGAAATCATTTCTACAGACAGTAAACTAATTTTTGTAGCCTGCAGACAGTGGAATTATATCTGAAGACAGTTAAATAATTTCTGCAGACAGTAAAATACTTTTTGTAGCCTGCAGACAGTTAAATAATTTCTGTAGACTGTTAATATACACGGCGGGTGGTGTTTTTCCTTAAAAAAGAGTGGCGCATACCGCGACGGTATAAAGCCCTGCCCTAGAAGGGGGCCCTGTTGAAAGTGTAGCCTAGGGGCCTCACATGTCCTTAATCCGCCACTGAAGGAGGGGGAAACTTGCAACCACCAATGGGTTCTTTAACTTGTAAGGGGGGCCTGGACACCAATCAGGTTTTCCTACCTTGTATGGGGACCTTGGCCACAAGTTTATTTTTAGTGCTTATGTTTGGGTGGTTTTTTTACTTTGGTGTGGGAGTTTGTGGGGTCTGGAGTAGGCCTTATGGTGGGCGGGGCCCAGTTAACATTGTTGTCTGAGGGTCCATGATTTCTGCGCAGCTGTTATAAACCTGAAGTTTCTTTCATTTTATACATTGTGTGTTCAACTCCTTTCCCAGGTTTAAAGGAAAACTATACCCCCAAAATGAACACTTAAGCAACAGATAGTTCACATCAGCGGTCCCCAGACTTTTTTGGAAAAAAATGATTTTTTTTGCAAGGACCGAGGGTGGGGTCAGGGGGAGGGTTCGTGGGTCAGGTAGGTGGGGGTCAGCAGCAAGTTTGGACGCGCCCCGTCCAATGTGGGCACGCTGGTGTCCAAATTGGGCGCATTTTTCAGAGCGTCTCGTTTTTGTGGACTGGGCTCGGCAGCCCAGTGCAGGAGTGTTCGCTGCCCGGTTCTGGCCAGCGAATCGTACAATCCCAGGAGGCTGCCCTTATTGTTTAAAATGGCAATTTTCTATTTAGGATTACCCAATGGCACAGACTACTACTAGAAAAGTATTATTATTATGAAAATGGTTTATTTACATGAAGCAGGGTTTTTACATATGAGCTGTTTTGTGCAATGTCTTTTTATAGAGACCTACATTGTTGGGGGGGTATAGTTTTCCTTTAAGGCCAAATAAAGACATAAGGTCTCCTATATGCCCCACAAATATGATTGGCACACCTCACAAGGCAACGTATACATAATATTGCACAGGAATAGTTTTTCTTACTATATAGCTATGCACAGCCTTTCAATAAAAGCCCCTTTTCACACACATTATCCTACAGTGGCTCATTTTGGAACACATTCCAAGTCCAACCCAGCTGGAAGAACCACATTTATACATTCCCTCAGAGTCTCCACCCGCCCCGTGATCCCACTTTCATTAGACCTCTCCCATGAGTCAGTAAGCCACCTCCTAGTGACCCATCCCATTAGCACTCGGGCTCCCCCCCTTTTAACTTAGAGCATCTCCGGCACAGTCTCTACCTCGCAGTAGCCCCTCCCATTAGCTCTCACACTCTTCCCTCCCCTCTCTCAGTGCATGATGGGCGGATCGGGTCGAAAGCAGCATGGCGGCCTCACTGCCGCGGACGCAGGTAATGCTTAATCCAGGGCAAAGTTATGTTGTGCTATGGAAGGGGTGCCATGGAGTGTACCAGGAGCAGTGTTAAACACACCCGGCCCCTCATTGGGACATTGAAAAGCTCAGAGGTGGAGTTTGAAACTCATAGAGCTAATAGAGAACTCAGTGTGACAGAGAGTATGTGGGCGACACTAAAACAGATGCTTTTCACAAATACCGCTGTACGGCATCTTTCACGCTCTCAGCGCCAGTACTAAAGAGGAAAAAGTGGCTGGAGTTGAATGAGGAAGTTGCTGCGACACTTGTTGCAGTTGAGTTGCGCAATATTTTGCTCGAGTATTGACAGTCAGTGGAGGAAGTAGCGCATGACAGACAGCTGGGCATCACCAGGCTGATCAGCTGAGTGCTATACCTTTATCCTGGGCTAGTCTGCTTCCCAGGTCATTGCTTGGCATATGTATGTCAGCTTTATGCCAGTTTCATACCATCTTGCCTACTACTTTTAGGGTAGGACTCCACAATCGATTTTGTCGTGATCCAATGCGCTGCGATTTGTCGCATGCAGACGCAGCGCACTTACCTTATTTGCATCGCAGCGCAACAAAATCGCTCGTGGAGTCCTAACCCTTATTTTGCTTCACCAGCTGCCTAGCTTGTCATTGTGTGTTTACCCATTGCAGTCCAATACACGTATTATTGCACAATTCAGCAGCATGACACTGGAGTATGTCAATATTTTTAAAACTAATTTGAAATCAAAACTTTTTGTAAATAGGGATTCTGATGTTTCAAATACTTAATTGGGCTTACTGGACAAAAGTGTTTGTTGCAATGTTGGTGGTTTTTTATTTGCGTCTATAAAGATATGACTGTGCACAGGGGAATATAGAGTGTGGGTGCGTATGAGGTGGTGGTGGTGAATTATGTGAATAATAGAGGAACATAAGAACCTGTAGCAGAGATAATTTTGGTCACATGCACCTTGTTTCTATTACCCCCCCAAATCCTACACCCATTTTGCAAAACACTACTTTTACATACAGTAGAACCCTCATTTTACGTTTTTCAGGGGACCAGAAAAAATTGGTGTAAAATCCAGGAAAATGTAAGGGAAATGTATTATGCATAATATATAGAAGGGACCACAAATAAACAATGTCAAATGAGGGAAAACTTAATATGGGGGTTCTACTGTAGTTGGAATGGCAATATTGCCAGTAAAGCAGCAATAGGTGCACCAATGTGTGGTCCGACCATTTGATGCCGCTGTGTTCATTTCGGATGCAGTGTGTGGCACATATCATTTTATGACACACAAATGATGTCACCCCCATGTGTTCATTTTTTTGTTGTAATGTCATTTTTAAGATTTACAAGAAAGTAGGAAAACAAACAGAAAAGAAAACCATATAAATATCAATTTGCAAATGTCATGGCTATAGGGAGAATAAAAAAAAGTGGAGGCTGAGGGTGGACAGGATAGAGGATGTGTTCAGTTGAAATGCTCCACAGGGGAGCTCAGCATGACAAGCATGCTGTGACTATACTCACACAGACACAGGTAAGTGCCGAATGCAGGTGGAATGCTAAAACGTCAGCATTTTTTTCGAAGTCCTGTCACAGTCTCATCTCAAAAGACTATGGCAGGTCTCTTGAAGGACTGCTCTAAGGATCTGGACATTGAAGTAATTATTTGGGACAGCTGAAGAAGACTGAAAATAAGGACTGAGAAACTGCAGCACACTGAATAGGTGATTCAATTTTGTGTCATGCTTTTTTGTCTACTTTGTTGTGAGACAATAAAATCACCATAAAACCAATTAGGACCGCTCCAAACTCACCACCTGTTGGCTGCTCCCCTGTGTTCCCGGGTGCTCAGTCCGCAGCATCCCCATTGCCAACATATGATACACGAACAGGAGGACGGCACTCCGGTAAAAAAGCAGATTTTTATTGCAATGTGCTGCAGAAATACATGGGGTAATGTACACAAAATTGAATCACCTATTCAGTGTGGGCGACTATAGAAAACGCATCGCCGCGTGTGCATTAGCGCAGGTGACTTTTCATTGTAGCCTATGGGGAAAAACGCTGAGGCAGTTCGGGGAGATAGTTGCTCAGAAGACAAGGCGATTAGTCGCCAGGCGACAAAATCTCCCCGAATCTCCTCGTGTGGCCATACCTCAAAGGGTCATCTTCCTACCCGTAGTCCAAGTTTGCTCCACTCTGTCTCTTTCTCCCCCCTCTGTCTCTTTCTCCCTCCCCTATGTCACCCAACCCTTTTTTGGATAACTGATTCCATACCTGTATTACATTGCCTTATATCTCACTAATTCTTAAAAGGAGACGTGTTGTGCGAAAAACAAGAAAGTGCCAACATTTTATACGCTTTTAAATGAATGTGCCTAAAATTTCTCCAAAAACCTTACTAGTCCCGCCCATCTGTTCCACTTCCCGGTAGGGAACTGTGCCAGTGATTGGCTATCCCCTTCCTACTGTTCATCCAGCAAGGGACCTTTAGGACACACCTACCCTTCAATTGAAATACCACCAGGGACCATAGCAGATGTATAGGGAGTTCCAATAAAGGGGACAATTTTAAAGATAATGTTCATTTATAGTCCAAAGTGAAGCCAGCACTGTATATTATTCTTTATTGTCTACAAGATTAGAGGGGTTTTCAGTTATCCTGTATGTCTCTTTTAATGCATAAGCAACATGTTCTACATGTGATATTTTAAGTTTTGGAAACAAATCTATCTTTAATTCCTCTAATACTGAGTTCAATGGCACATGGGACACTTTGTTGTCCATGATAAACCTTTGCTACCAAAGGTGAAAAAAACGCTCCTTGTTTCCTTTCCACTGAGTGAAATGCAAATGGAACTACAATAGCAAAGTGGTGGGCTACTTAAAAAAACTGGTGTATGTTTTCCCACCAGCAATTTGTATTTTAGCTGTTGAGAAGGAAACAAGGGATATCTGTCGCACCTTGTTAGCCATGATTTATCACTAGAGACAAAATATCCATTGTGCCTACCCCATAGGTAATCCTATGTAAAGCAGAGGTCCTGAAAAAATCAGAATGCAATCCTGGCTAATTTTGTGGTTTTCTCAAAATTTCCAGTAATTGAGTCAAATTTGCAAATTATAGTACTTTTTCTCCCACCAGTTCATGAGAACAATATGAATGTATGAGAATATTTGTCTCTAGGGACCGCAAAACATAAAAGCAAACTATTCTTTGGAATTATACTGGGTGAACTATATAATGTGTGGTAAAAGCTTCAACAGTAGCTTCATACAAGTAGCGTTTTGGCAAAAACCAAAACAGAACAGTGTATAATACAATAAAATTACGAATAAAAGCAATAATTGCACAGTGTGATTAGAGCTAACACTTTTCACACTGGGCAGTGACACATTTTAGAGATAATATAGAATAAATCCATATATTTGTGTGTGCGTGTGTTGAATTGTGTATATTGTATGCAATAGACCCCCCCCCCCATTACAAGGTCACTTCACTTGGATCTGCTTTTAGGTCTTGTTGCCTCCATTATCATAATAGGATGTATAGCTTTTGCAAAATTTAGTGTGCATATCCATCCAGCCTGCAAGCTAATTGGTTGGATATCATACAACAGACTTTATTAGATTGAAATAGACTTTTGTTTGTTATATGATCATTTGGGGTTAATGTACATCTTCTGGGGGCAGACCTTTTTAACTCCTGGACAGTTATCCCCAGCCAGTAGCATGTGCAGTGGAAATCAGGTCCTGCATTGATGGGGTTCAAAGGGGGGCATGAGAGGGGCAAATATGACCAGGTACAGTTAAGGGGGGTCTTACATGTAGCAGGAGACATTTTATTATTTTTGACTAAAAATTTAATCTTTATATAAATAAAGAAAATTACACATTGTATTAATGCCTGTGAGTATGTGTATTAGGAAAACACTGCAGAAGCATTTCTAGTCTTATGTTCAACTGTCCTTTGCTTATATTGTTTCCAAAGATAACATGCATTCTAGAGATTCGAACAGCCAGTATTTCCAGCCTTTATATCCAATCAGTTGGGAGCCAGCAGGAAATGTTGCACAGCAGTTTAATGGGAAGCATACTTTCAGTATTGATCAGCTTGCCAAGGAGGCCGCCTTGTATCTTAAAGAGGAATTTCACCCCAATAATGAAAACATATGTTGCCTTAAATATAATATTAAGCATCTTTCCAATATTAAATAAACATTTTAAGTTTTAACTGTAAATGTTGTAACTATTGAAAGAGTATCTTTCTGGCCTTTTTCCTTCTCTACAGTGAAGTGAAGTGATTCGAAGTAAAAAAAGTTTGAATTTTGAAGTTTTTTTTGGGTACTTTGACCTTCGACTACCACTTCGAATCGAACGATTCAAACTAAAAATCGTTCGACTATTCGACCATTTGATAGTTGAAGTACTGTCTCTTTAAAAAACTTTGACTACCTACTTTAAACCTACTGAGCATCAATGTTAGCCTATGGGGACCTTCCCCATAGGTTTTCTAAGCTTTTTTTGATCGAAGGAAAATCCTTTGATCGATGGATCAAAATTCTTCGAATCGTTCGATTCTAAGGTTTGTTGATTTTTCCTTTGATCGTTTGATCAAAGTATTTGCGGTAAATCCTTCGACTTCGATATTCGAAGTTGAAGGATTTTACTTTGATGGTCAAATATCGAGGGTTAATTAACCCTTGATATGCAAGCCTTAGTAAATGTGCCCCTATGTGTCCTGACCATTAAAACTGTAGCCAACATCACCCTTTTTTCATCTCAGATTTCTATTCCCACAGCTTTAATGTATGCTTCTTTATTGCAACAGGGGGTAGGTATTAGTAATATTTGAATAAGGATGTTATATATTTCCATTCCTGCCAACTTGGATGAGTCTATGCTGCCCCCGCCCTGTATTCTTTTAATCTTTGTACGTGCACTATAATACTGTGTCATGTGTGTGTACCTATAAAAGTTTGTGGTTATTCCGTTTCTAATGTATATCCACATACAAGAAGGCATAGTTCTGATTGTACATTGAATACTTCCTTATCAATTTTGTTTGATCATGTAATTTTTCTCAATCTGTTTTGATTTTATCGACCCGTGTATGGCCAGCTTAATTCATTAACACTTGGGGCATTTATACCTAGACAGTAACTCATGGTGATTAATAACATTTGTGATTGATTTGTATGCAGCTGGCTGATATCAGAAACAGACAGCACTTCATGATGGAACTGCTTTCAGAAATGCTTTTGTCTCTCCATCTTAATGTAACTAAAGGAGTCACCGTGGGAATTGGATTTTTACTATTGAGTGCTGTTCTTATAGCTTCCAGGGAGCTGTTATCTGCTTACCTTCCCATTGTTGGGGAGAAAGGGAGAGTGTGACGTCACTCCAACTTGCTGTGCATCAGTAAAGGGAGTCACTGGTGTATCAGAGTACAAGTCACATTACTGGGGGCTGCTGGGAAACTACAATATGTCTAGCCCCATGTCAGATTTCAAAATTAAGTATACATAATTCTGTTTGCTCTTTTGAAAAACGGATTTCAGAGTAGAAGTCTGCTGAATCAGCACTGTTAACTGAGGCATTTTGAAGAAAAACAGCCATGTTTTCCTGTGGCAGTATCACTTTAATAAGTGAGCCCCAGTGTGTAAACATGAGAATTCACGCCCAGTGCCAAAAAGTGTTTTGCTTCATAGCTGCTTGCAGTTATGTTATCTAGTAATGGGGCATCTGGTCTATGTACAATGGTCATTCTGTGTCTCCAGTTCACTATTCACTCTCATACTGATACTCTATATCTAACTTACTCTTTCACTTGATATCCCTTGTGTATAATCAGTAAGTTTAATACAGAGATAGAGAAGCTTGTAACAACATGGCCACTGTTAAGGTTATTTGTTGGAGATATTTTGTCACAAGGACATATAAATATTCCAGTCTGTATAGAATGTATTATTTTACGATCCATGTATCAGATCTCAGCATGTGACAATCCCTAACCCAAGGTTCAGCCTGTTTCTGTGGACGCTGCATTGTCACAGGATTGTTTAAAATACAGACAATAGACTCTTTGTGATCAAGTCATAGATGCGGAAACATCTGTAAATTATGAGGAACAAAGAACACTCAGTATAATATTTTGTTTGTGTATCTATTTTGCACCAAGGGGAATAGAAGTAATGTAAGAACTCAGAAAAAGCTATAGTGAAGGGCATTGACTTTTTCATTTTAACTCATTACATGAATACTTTAGTGAACAAAACAGGGATACTTGCTGTAGCCTTTCTGTTTATATTCTAAATGCATTATTTTTTATTTAGTTGAAAGTTCAGCCCGCAGTTAGGGATGCCACCTGGCCGGTATTTTATCGGACTGGCCAGTAAATATGTTGCTTGATGTCAAAGTTATTTATAGGGAAAAACCATGAAAATATAGGAAGGCCGGTATTTTTTTCCAGAAAAGGTGGCAACCCTACCTGCAGTCCCATGTTTCTTAATGAAAAGTCCAAAGTTTATTGTGATCTCCTGCACTGATGCCGCAAAAAGATACAAAGTTTCTGAAACTTAATTAAAATAAGATGCTTTTTGGCAGAGAGCACAGAACACTGAGTCACTCCTCTTCTATACATTTGTAACAATTTAAGATAAGCAAAGCAACAATTGTAACTATTTAAGATAAGGCTCACAGCTTACAGGGCAATGATTAAAACACATAAAACATTGCCCTAAAACTCTTAAAATTGTGTTCAAACTTTCATAACCTGCCAAATTTTGTAAAATGGTAATTAGGGGTGTGGCCAGAAATGGGCATGGCCACAAACAGGCTTGGTCAAAAATGTTGCCGCGTTACGCGTGGCTGATGTATTTGTCCCTCTTTATACTTTTCAAATGTTGGGAGTTATGTAATGTCACAGGAGCTAAAGACACACTCTAAGTGAGAAAGATCATCTGTTATATAAAATCAACCGAGTTTCTTCTGAATACAGGTGTGGGACCCGTTATACAGAATGCTTGGGACTTGAGGCTTTCTGTAATTTGGATCTTAATAAAGTATAAATCATGTAAACATTAAATAAACGCTGGTTTTAAATATTGATTATTATAGCTTAGACCATGTACAAGGTACTGTTTTTTTTGGGGGGGTTTTTTATAAAGAAAAATAAAATATTTTTTTAAAAATTTGGATTATTTGATTATGGGAGGTGTAATTTGTAGCTTTCTGGATAACAGGTTTCCAGATAACCGATCTCATACTTGTACCTTTTGTGGCAGCCTTATGCTGGCAATCCAATTTATCTGCCTGCTGGCCAAATAGTATAAGTAATGTATTGTTACATTGATGTATCTGTGGTGAGTGCAGTAAGGATTTATTATATTTTAGTTTAGCTCAAGTACATGGTACTGTTTTATTATTACCGAGAAAAAGGAAACCATTTTTAAACATTTGAATTATCTCAATGAATGGAGTCTATGGGAGATGGCCCTCCCGTAATTCGGACCTTTCTGGATAATGGGTTTCTGTACTCCCATTAGCAGTACAATAAAAAAAATTATACTCTGTAGCATAAGGCTAGACACTATGGGGCAAATTTACTAAAATTTACTAAACGGCAAAAAATTTGACGGCTTCGCAGGCAGCGCAGACAACGCTAATTCACTAACATTACATTAAACAAGCCCAAATTTAAAAGAAAATAGAGTTGTTCTAATGCCCTATACATGTGCCCAGTGTATAGTTGATGTGCCATAAACACCATAGCATTTTTTGCGACTTAGAAGTTTTTTTAGGAAGTCCTATCTACTCTATTGCACTTCGCCGAGGACAAGTCTGGCGCAAGAGGTAACGTTCAGTAAAATCCTCATCTTAGTGAATTTGCGAAGATGTCCCTTCGTCAGAGCGCAACTTCGCCTGGCGATTGAGTGCAAATGAGTGCCGTCAGTCTCTTTCGCTAGCGAAGTTACGCTTGCGCCCGTTAATAAATCGGTGAAGTACCGAAATGACATCACATTTACTTAAAGGCGAAGTGACCAATGCTGGTGAAAATTTCGCCATCGTTAGTCACTTCGCCCTTTAGTAAATTTGCCCCTATGTGTTGGTCTTCTGTACCAGCCTGAGGCCACCATAGTGCTTTAGCATTGAAGTTATGTGCCTTCAAACATGTCCCGGTAGCTCTCCATATTCATTACTGTTTTCCATTTTTAACCCTGTAGGGTTGTAAGCTTCTTGCTAATGATTTGGTGATTTCAGTAACCCCTTAGCGTACCTTTTCAACAGCAGCCCATAGTGCGCTGAGTCTGAAGATAAAAGTTATGCTGTTGTAAACCTTCAGACTATGCATCATGTTACAGTAGTAATGTAGTTCTTGCCCACTAGAACTTGTAATCCTTCCTAATAAAGGGACCTGTATCAGCATGTGTATGGCTAACTATTGTTATTTTTTGTGTTCTTGGTTTTGTGTATTGATAATTCCTAAATCTTTTTTTTTTTTTCCCCCCCCTTCAGTTACCAAGTAACAACAATGCAGTATACGAGACATACTTCCATCAGGTTTGTTCTATTATCTTTTAAAGAATGATTATTTATTTGAGCTGTGGCAAATATATTCCATAGTAAGCTTCTAATTGTTTAAATCCTATATACATGGTTCTTCAACAGAAGTCCAAGTAATTAGAGATGTCAGCCAAAAAGAAGAAAAATGCGATCTACTTTAGTCTAAAGCACAGATAGTGATTAATATGGGACCACATTTACTAGGGCTGAATAATTGTTTATCACTGTATCACTTATCTTCACCTTGTCATCCTTAGTTAGTAGTATCCACATACAAAATAAAAAGTCAAGCTGCAGAAATAATTATGCAAATGATTAAAAACATAAAGACAGAGGAGACCATCTGAAAAATATCCATACTGCATAAAAATCAGTTTTAAGGTGAACTGATGGAGCAGGATCCCGATAACAGCTGGTCAGGAGATTTAATAAATGCTCATCTCTGTTTAACCTTCTATAGATAAATAGAAATGTAGAGCACAAATAAGTTCTGTTAATTGACAAGTGTGTATTGTTCTCATGCTGTAATTTGCTGTCTTTCACAGTTGGAATCTGGAAGCTCTGCTAAAGTTTTATCTTCAGATGCTGCTTTTTTCTTGAAGAGGTCGGGCCTAGCTGACCTGGTGCTCGGGAAGGTGTGTGTAGGCTCTGCTGAATATTGAATGGAGATGGAGTGTACAGTTTTTTTCTGTTGAGTGTAGGGTTGCCACCTGGCGGGTAGTTTACTGGACTGGCCGGTAAAAATGATGGTTGATCCCATTGTTATTAATTGGAAAAAAAGCTAAATATGTAGAAAGGCCGGTATTTTATTCCGGAAAAGGTGGCAACCCTAGTTGAGTGGTGTATGCAGATTAGTGTGTTTATTATAAAATTCTTTATGTTACATGTAATGAATTAATTGTCCAATTAGTGTGATATTGTTACTAGTAAACCTAGCCAGTGTTGGCTGGGATAAAAATTACTTATGGGCAGTAAACAAGTATAGGTATGGGATCTGTTATCCAGAAAGCATGGATTACAGAAAGGCCATCTCCCATAGACTCCATTTCATTTGATTCATAAAGATTTTTAAAAATTATTTCCTTTTTCTCTGTAATAATAAAACAGAACCTTGTACTTGATCCAAACGAAGATATAATTATCCTAATTAAACCAGCCTTTTGGGTTTGCCTTAATGTTTAAATAATTTTATAATAGACTTAAGGTATGAAAAGCTATATTATGGAAAGATCCATTATCCAGAAAGCCCCAGGTCCCGCGCATTCTGGATAACAGATTCTGTACTATATTTCAGGAGAAACTTACAATTTCTGTTTGTAGAGCTGCTGTTAATTGGTGCTGAATTATTTAAACCGGCCATATTTCACAGTCCATTACTAAAAGTGGCTTTTTGGAGCGTCAGGTCACCAAAGGCTTAACCTTGTGATTTGTTACAGATGTAGTAAAAAAAAATGCACATGGCTCATTACCACTTAAAAATGGAAAAATTATAGAACCTTCACATGCCAGCTCATAAGTCAGGTTATGTTTGTTAAAAGCCTGTTTAGAAATTTTTATAAACAGGCAGTGTGTTCCCTTAAATTATCTTTACTTTATGTGTGGTGGTGTCTGTTGTGAAACGTGGCCTTAGCTTGTTAGGTATATACAAACTTTCAGCACTATAGATAAAGTGATAAATTCATACATCACTGTGATAAATTCATACATCACTGTGTATAAGTAGTGCAGTACTTAATCTTTTTTTCAACCCGATTTAACTGTGTAACAAACTATTTTTAAGTATATACATATAATGCATATCTTATTATCCAAATGGAAGGATATTCAAGGGAAGTTATGCTGTGAATTATAGTTTTTTTTTTTGTGGGGAGTGTTGAATTTGGTCGATCTGATTCTGACACATTTTTCCTGTTTCTGCAGATTTGGGATTTGGCAGATACAGATAGCAAAGGCTATTTAAATAAACAGGTAAATTACCTACCTTGTAATTGCTATCCGGCTTAGTAAAAAACGGAAATGTTAAGTAGTTGTCATCAATGAGGAAGCGAAAATTATAGAGTAACCTACTTGAGAAGAGATTATCATGACAAATTTACTAAAATATGGTATTCTATGGACCGTTGACCATACTATATGTATCTGTCCTCCCGCACTCCCATGATTATATGCCATTCTTCCTGTTTTTAAAATGTCTCCTCTCCATATAAGATGAATGTCTGTGCAGAGAGCACAGATAAGTTCTGATGGAACCCATTGTATGCTACAGAGCTTATCTGTTATCTGCTATCCAGCTTGAATGGCTGCCCCATGACTACACAGCAGCTTGTTTATATAAGCTATAGTAGTGTTTCTAAAGCAAACACACCATTTTTACCATTGCATTGCATCATTACATTACCTTGTCATTCATTTAAAAAACCTTCATTTTTTGGAGTTACTTTTCCTTTAAAGCCTCCCGTCTGCCAGCCAGGCCCTTCACTCAGATCTGCACCTGATACATCCCTAGCAACTTTGTTGGCTCTGTACTTAAATTGCTCACTAATATGGCCTATACTGTCATGCAATATTAACCTCCAACACATTATGCTGTAGGAGAGAGGAAACCCTGTGTCCTTGTTCATTATGGAGTATGGCATAATATCCTTCCTTGAATCCTGTTTTGAGTTTCTAAATACAGTAAATGTGTTTTGTATTAATAATCATTGATTTGATATAAATATTTTTGTTATTGAACCAATTTTGCCAATTATTTTGAATGTTGAGATTTTGCAATGGTAGTAATCTGTTTTTTCTTCTATTTCTTCTTGTCTCCCACATTTGTATATCCCAGGAGTTTTTTGTAGCTCTGCAGCTGGTGGCATGTGCACAGAATGGAATGGAAGTCTCCCTTAATAGTCTTAAAGCTGTGGTTCCCCCTCCCAGATTTGTAGGTGTATATTTTACATTTAAGTATATGTTAATGTATGTATGCAAGTTATACACTAAATGGCAGTGTGTTGGGAGTTTCCTTAAATGAGAAGGATCTAGAGGTTTTTGTAGATAACATGTTGTCTAATTCTGGGCAGTGTCATTCTGTTGCTACTAAAGCAAATAAAGTTCTGTCTTGCATAAAAAAGGGCATTATCTCAAGGGATGAAAACATAATTATGCCTCTTTATAGGTCCCTGGTGAGGCCTCATCTGGAGTATGCAGTGCAGTTTTGGACTCCAGTCCTTAAAGGAAAACTATACCCCCCAAACAATGTAGGTCTCTATTAAAAGATACTGAGTGAAACAGCTCATGTGTAAAACCCTGCTTCATGTAAATGAACCATTATCATAATAATATACTTTTTTAGTAGTATGTGCCATTGGGTAATCATAAATAGAAAATTGCCATTTTAAAAAATAAGGGCCGCCCCCTGAGATCGTAAGATTCACTGTGTACACATACAAACCACATGTAAGGTCACATGAACCAATTAACAGACAGAGTTCTGCCTTTTGCTTCCTCACTTCTTCCTGTTACATTTAGTGTTGTAGTATTTCTGGTCAGGTGATCTTTGAGGCAGCACAGATAGAGTCACGAAATGGTGGTTCAAGGCAAGAGATGTAAAAGGGCAATATTTATGTAAATATATATTCCAGTTTGGTAAGATTCTTTAATATGTCATTCAATTTGATATAAACTATCTGTTGCTTAAGTATTCATTTTGGGGGTATAGTTTTCCTTTAAGAGGGATATAAATGAGCAGGAGAGAGTGCAGAGACTAAACTAAATTGGTTAGAGGGATGGAAGACTTAAATTATGAGGGTAGGGGTTGGGGTTGTTTTCTCTGGAAAAAAGGCGCTTGCAAGAGGATATGATTACTATTTACAAATATATTAGAGGACATTATAGACATATAGCAGGGGACCTTTTTACCCATAAAGAGGATCACCGTACCAGAGGCCACCCCTTCAGACTAGAAGAAAAGAACTTTCATTTGAAGCAACGTAGGGGGTTCTTCACAGTCAGGACAGTGAGGTTGTGAAATGCACTGCCGGGTGATGTTGTGATGGCTGATTCAGTTAATGCCTTAATATATAATATTGAAGGCTATTGTGATACTAAACTCTACAGTTAGTATAGGTATGGGTATGGGTATATAGAATTTATGTGAAAGTAGGGAGGGGTGTGTGTATTGATGCTGGGTTTTCATTTGGAGGTCTTGGACTTTGTCTTTTTGCAACCCAATTTAACTATGTAATCTAATAATAATTTCCATGTTTTAATATTCCCCAAAATTATATTGCATAGTAGCATTTGTAAGTACCAATGCACAACACGGATTTGTACTTACAGGTTGTAAAAGTGCATTGCTTGTTTTTAATAGGATCATTTTAGTCCACAGTATGTCATCATTTAAAAATTATTCTGATGTTCCCTGTGTATATATACACCTCCAGCTTAAAATCAGAAATTCAGAACATTTTTCTACCTAATAATTTTGTGTAATCCTTTCATTTATGGTATATACACACTGTTTATATATACTCTTAATAATGTCATTGAATTCAGCTCCCGTTTCTTTTAGCATGATGCTGGAAGCCCACCCTTGGTTGGAACTGCATTAACTACAGACCTACCATGGGCTGTCAAGGTAAGTTTAATTCTGTGGTAGAGCATGTCCTGAACATCTGAGTACTGGGCTGTTTTCTGAGCAAAGATTTTTAGTCAAGCAGTCTCAGTTATATGAAATTAAATCAAATGTGAAAATCTGGCTGTGCAAAGATTTGGGTACCCTTGTAATTTTGCTAATTTGAATGCTTATAACTGCTCAATACTGATTACTGGCAACACCAAATTGGTTGGATTAGCTCGTTAAGCCTTGAACTTCATAGGCAGGTGTTTCCAATCATGAGAAAAGGTATTTAAGCTGGCCAAGTTGTGCTTCTGTTTAACTCTCCTCTGAGTGACAGCATGGGATCCTCAAAGCAACTCTCAAAGGATCTAAAAACAAAGATTGTTCAGTATCATGGTTTAGGGGAATGCTACAAAAAGCTCAGAGATTTAAACAGTCAGTTTCAACTGTAAGGAATGTAATCAGGAAATGGAAGACCGTAGGCACAGTTGCTTTAAATGCCAGGTCTGGCAGGCCAAGAAAAATACAGGAGCGGCATATGTGGAGGATTGTGAGAATCGTTATAAATAAGCCAAAGATCACCTCCAAAGACATGCAAGAACATCTTGCTGCAGATGGTGTATCTGTACATTATTCTACAATTTAGTGCAATTTGCACAAAAAACATCTGTATGGCAGGGTGATAAGAAAGAAGCCCTTTCTGCACCAACGCCACAAACAGAGTCGCTTGTTGTATGCAAAAGCTCATTTAGACAAGCCTCAGTCATTTTGGAACAAAGTGCTTTGGACTGATGAGACAAAAATGTAGTTATTTGGTCATAACAAAAGGCGCTTTGCATGGCGGAAGAAGAACACTGCATTCCAAGAAAAACCCCTGCTACCTACTGTCAAATTTGGTGGAGTTTCCATCATTCTGTGGGGCTGTGTGGCTAGTTCAGGGACTGGGGCCCTTGTTAAAGTCGAGGGTCAGATGAATTCAACCCAATATCAACAAATTCTTCAGGATAATGTTCAAGGATCAGTCACAAAGTTGATGTTACGCAGGGGTTGGATATTCCAACAAGACAATGACCCTAAACACACTTCAAAATCTACAAAGGCATTTATGCAGAGGGAGAAGTACAATATTCTGGAATGGCTGTCACAGTCACCTACCTTGAATATAATTGAAAATCTATGGGATGATTTGAAGTAGGCTGTCCATGCTCAGCAGCCATCAAATTTAGATGAACTGGAGAGATTTTGTATGGATGAATGGTCAAAAATACAGCCATGTGTTTGACTATGTTTATTAACTATTTTTATTTTATTTTTTATTTGTGTATGACAGCCAGACGAAAAGGCCAAATACAATGTCATATTTGACAGTTTAAACCCAGTGAATGGATTCCTGTCCGGTGATAAAGTTAAACCCGTGTTGCTTAATTCAAAGCTTTCTGTGGATATTCTAGGAAGAGTAAGTACTGTTTCTGACACTTCACTTCCCTCTATTTCCATCTAGATTCTTCTGCAGCCATGAAATTTTCTTTTTTATTTTCAGGTTTGGGAGTTAAGTGATATCGACCACGATGGTTTATTAGACAGAGATGAGTTTGCTGTTGTAAGTACATCATCTGAGTATTACTGTGTGCTAAACATTTTTTAATGGTTTATCATTCTGCTGCACTCCACTCCATGTTCCCAGGCCTAAGCAGTTTTCACGGAAATAAAATATGAACCGGCACAGCCCAGGAATCAATTGTCAAGTTACTAGTTTAACCTCCCACTTTCCATTTGCTTTGGGAGGGGTGGCCTGGAACATAACTGCTATTAAATTAATCATTGTAGGCTTTTGTGTTTGTTTATTCAGGACTTTACAAGAGAATATAATTAACAAAAACAGACAGACATCATGTTTAAGGCTTTAGCACATTTTGTCTGCCGTTACTGTCCGATGGAGTCTAACAGCACCAAAAGCCACTGTGTATATGTTACTACTGGCATTCGTGAATGAACAGTGCTGTGTTGTCAAAAATGCCTTGTACTATAGCTCCTAATTATGCTGTATATTCTAAGCAAAATAATTCTTTAATGAAAAAAGTCTCTACCAAGGCTTCCTCAGCCAGCTGCTTCTGTACTGCTTTTTACACATGTTTAATCAGTGTAAAGCTTTGTGGAATGCCAATAATGCATTTTTCTGCACTTTTAAATGGTGCGTGTTCATTTCAGGATTCAGGGACACTTTTAAACATTTAATTTGTTCTGTAATAAGTTACATTTATTTTTTTCTTGGCCACTATAAACCTGATATTATTGCAAATTCTTCTTTGAGGATTAATATTCAGATAGCTAAATATTATGTGGTTTACCTTTTAATGTTTTAGGCAATGTTTCTTGTATACTCTGCTCTTGAGAAAGAGCCAGTTCCTATGTCATTACCTCCTACTCTGATACCACCATCTAAGAGGAAAATGCCCATTTCTTCTGCATCTTTACCAATCATTTCTACTTTACCTATGCCACCTTCAAAAGAGCCAAGGCAATCGCTGCCACCAGTTGGAATTATGCCTACAAAGGTACCAGTGTCTCAGGTAGGGATTTTTGTTTTAAAACCTACTGCACTAAATATATCAATGTGTGAAATATATGGTCAGATCGTTCACTTTAAATAATAAGCAATTCATTACTTGGAAATAATGTGGTTCTTGAGCTCCAGTCCTGTGGTTTCTCAATAGATGAAAAGTTTTAAATATATCTTTGTAGAAGGATTAATGAAATAATGCTTGTGGCTTTGCCAAAATGACTCACCTTAGCTTTTGCAATTATAAAATCTCAGCTTTCCCAGTTTACGGTGTGGGAGTGCTGCGTAATGATATCACTGAACTTTAAATGTAGCGTGGTTAAATTTTTTCACTGGCAGACCCAAAATTTAGTGATCTGCAGTACATGGTTGAGTGTTGACAAGTTGGTATAGTTACACACACACACACACACACACACACACACACACACACACACACACACACACACACACACACACACACACACACACACACACACACACACACACACACACACACACACACACACACACACACACACACACACACACACACACACACACACGAAACCCATGCCTAACTTGTCAACACTCAACCGTGTGTGTGTATATATATATATATATAGTCCCCTGCTATTGTGAAATATAAGTATGGGATCCGTTATCTAGAAACCCATTATCCAGAAAGTTCGAATTATGCAATCATCTTCCATAGACTCCATTTATCTCCTTTTATCCCAATAATCCAAATTTTTGCCTTTTTCTTTGTAACAATGATACAGTACCTTGTACATGATCCAAACTAAGATATAATTAATCCTTATTGGAAGCAAAACCAGACTTTTGGGTTTATATAATTTTACATGATTTTCTAGTAGACTTAAGGTATGAAGATCCAAATTACAGAAAGATCCATTTTCTGGAAAACCACAGTTCCCAAGCATTCTGGATAACAGGTCTCATACCTGTACAAAGTTTCAGTAAATCATGTCTCAGAAATGACATCACTAAGCTCTGTTATAACTGATGATATCACTAAGCACAATTTATGAGCATATACTTCACAGGAAAGGTTAATATATTTAAGAGGTGGTTCACCTTTAAAGGAACAGTTCAGTGTGAAAATACAAACTGGGTAAATAGATAAAAAGTGTTTCTAATATAGTTGGTTAGGCAAAAATGTAATGTATAAGGGCTGGAGTGACTGGATATGTAACATAATAGCCAGAACACTACTTCCTGCTTTTCAGCTCTATAACTCTTGAGCTAGTCAGCGACTTGAAGGGGGGCCACATGGAACATTTCTGTTCAGTGAGTTTGCAATTGATCCTCAGCATTCAGCTCAGATTCAAAAGCAACAGATATGACCCACGTGCCCCCCCCCCAAGTTGAGTTAACTGTTACAATGTTATAGAATGACTCATTCTAAGCAACTTTTCAATTGTTCTTCATTATTTTTTATTGTTTTTGAATTATTTGCCTACTTCTTCTGACTCTTTCCAACTTTCAAATGGGGGGTCACTGACCCCATCTAAAAACAAATGCTCTGTAAGGCTACAAATGTATTGTTATTGCTACTTTTTTTTTATCTTTCTATTCAGGCCTCTCCTATTCATCTCTAATTCAATTCGGTGCATGGTTGCTAGGGTAATTAGGACCCTAGCAACCAGATGGCTGAAATTGCAAACTGTAGAGCTGCTGAAAAAAGGGCTAATAACTCAAAAACCCCCCAAAAAAATGAAAACCAATTGCAAATTGTCTCAGAATATCACTTTCTATATCAGGTGAACAGCCCCTTCAAGGAAATCTTTTTGAAGGTATTGTTTACCTTTAATGTTGTTGATACTGGTGTTTATATAATAATGGTTGCTTTTTAATGCCTGCTGTGTCACAAAAAGACTATTAACTAGTGATTTTAGAATTATCTACTCTAGAAATGCATCCTAATACAGTGCCTGCTATATTCAACATTTGTCTTGTTTATATATATTTTGTTCTAAATTTTAGTGGGTCGTCTCACATGCAGAAAAAACAAAATGTGATGAGCTCTTTAACAAGCTAGATAAGGATATGGATGACCTGCTGTCTGGACTGGAAGTTCGGGAGATTTTTCTGAAGACTGGATTGCCTTCAGTATTGCTTGCTCATATATGGTTTGTTTGTGCTAATTGATGATTGTACATAACTGATTGCTGAGGAGAGTTCAAAGATACTGTGGATAACATTCTGACATTATATAAGAGAAAAGGGGAAATTAGGACTAGTGGTGGTAGAGAATCTCCATGCTTGTAAGAAAATGGAACATATACCACACTAACTACTAACTTTGGTGCAGGACGTTAGACTACAAAGATTGAGCAATTGATCAAGTCAGTAAAGCAACAGTTAAAGTCTAAAGTCTAATTTTGAAAATCAGAAAATATGCTTGCAAATTTGAATGAGCATACATGCCTCATTACCAAACTTTTTATTAAAATTTTCCATTGCATTAACAAATGTGTAGGAATCAAAGCAATTTAAATAAAAAGTTAGTGGCTTTTAGTGTTTGTATTTTGCATGTAAAGAGACATGCATCTTTAAAGTAAGGTATTAATAGATCAATAAATATGTCTGTGTAAATATGTAGTGACTTTATTTAACTGGCTTCATATACAGACAACCGTAAACTACAAGTATCCTGTACATTTATTCCCTTATTTTGCTAAAATGGATCTATTTTTCATATATGCAGGACTCTTTGTGACACAAAAGATTGTGGAAAACTATCCAAAGAACAATTTGCTTTGGCTTTTCATTTGATCAATCAGAAGATTGTTAAGGGTGTTGACCCTCCTCATGTTCTCTCTCCTGAAATGATACCTCCATCGGAAAGGAATGCTGCACCTAAGGTAAGGGTGTGTAGAGAGGTTACAGTTACTCATTATCTGAGCAATAATATGCAGTTCATATCTCTGGGTTGCAGGGGATATGAATGCATGCATTACTTGCAACGGACATGCCTACTGCATGTACAATGTTTCTCTTTCCCATTTTAAATAGCTCAGAACCACCAGCTCATTCATGCAAATATTTATCATGTGGTTCATTTTCACATGCAGATGATTATAAAAGAACTTCTAATACTCATGGGGATTCCTTTTATATGTTCAGTGGTTTTTGCAAAAGAAACACAAACTTAAAAGAGAAGAAATTTATTAGCACTGGTGGGGTAGGCACCCTCAATGATTTTAATCGCATTACTGATACCCTAGGCCAGTGCTTATGTTATCTGAAAACTGTACCAGTCTGGGTACTTCTGTGGTAGAGCCATATTGCAATCTTTTGCCTGGGGCCAGTGCATATGCAATAAAAAGGCAATTTATTGCTTCTAACTTCAGTTTTTACTCTACTGCGCATGTGCAACTGGACTGAAACAGTAAAATAAGATCCAGAGAGATCAGAGTTTTCTCTTTGCTTCTCCTTTAATATGTGTTCAATCTCCACTTCCTGCTCTGACCTGTCACAGCAAGACAATTGTATATTGGCTTATTGCTACTGCAACATAGTGCATTTAGGGGTAGGACATTTGTTACATTTAAGGGCTTTAAAACACGGGCAGATTAGGGGAGATTTAGTCGCCTGGCGACAATCTCCCCGAACTGCCTTCCGCCTGCTAAAATGAAAAATTGACTGCGGCAATGCATTCACAGCGCTTCGATCTCCAAAGTCGCCCGAACTTTTCCCCATGGTGCAACTTCGGAAATTGAAGCGCCGTGAGTGCATTGCTGCAGGTGATTTTTCATTTTAGCAGGGGTAGGCAGTTTGGGGAGACTTTGAGGCAAATAACTCTCTCCGAATCTGCCCGTTTGCTTAAGCTTTTCATTTTAACCCCCAAGCGTGACTTTGGGGACAAAGTGTTTATTTACAGTTGGGCTTTGTCATTCCTTCATCCACAGATAGGGCCTATTTATCATGCTGTGTAATAAGTGAAACATTACCAGTGATATTGCCCATAACAACCAGATATTCAATTTCAATTAGATTTCAGTATTTAGAAAACAAAAGCAAAGATTTGATGAGTTTCCTTTCCTCACTGTCTTTCTTTCCATTCTTGTTTTTCTTTTCTGTTTTTTTCTCCTTGTAATTCTTTGAGAAAAAAAGGATCTGATTGAAACATCACGGGTAATGTTTTGCTCTACTTTTTAAGCATCACGATAAAAAGACCACTATGGTGTCTTGGTTGGTAGGTCGGGTGTCTTGGTAGGGATTTAGGAATCCATAATTTTTGGATCTGATTGAATATCCAGTCCTCTTTAAAAGACTGGATGACTACTTAAACGAGTTCTAACACTGATTTGTATATTCATACCTGGTTTAAAGATAAACCGTTGCATAATATATGAACAAAAATGTTGAGTTAAGGGACTTGATTTTGATATGTCTAAATCCTGCTTAAAGTACAGGATCCCAAATTTAACCTTGGCTTTGGTTCATCCCACAACAATTTAAAAAAACATATTTCCTTAACCTTCCAAGTATATGTCATAGGCTGTATTATGGCAGGGTTACCAGATCACTTGAAAATCCAGGGACACATCTTAAGAAATGCATGTTAACCATCTGTTATCCATAATGTAAGGTTATGTAAGTGGGCATATAAGTAAAATATGTCATTTTATACTTGTAAATTATATATTTTTTGTGTCTCGTCTTGTGCTCAAAAGCAGCATTGATTTCCTTACGCCACTGGTTGTGGTTTTAACACTGTTTGGTGCCCAGAACAGTGGTGCGGGTCCAGACTAAAGGCTAATCTGCAAGGTCTACTTTTAGTGATGATGTCCTATTCGGATCTACATCCATAAAAGCATTGTTAGAATTCTGTTCCATGGAAAATATTAATTAAATATTGATTTATGAGAAAATGTATATAAAATGTATATTCCTGACAAACAACTATTTTTTATGTAACATCTTAAATATCAATGAAAAGCATGAAACAGGAGGGCAATTTAAACAAACTGTTTGTTGATAGTTCCTTGAGATCTACTGATCACTAGCTAAAGGTCTACTGGTAGATACCGATCTAGCTTTTGGGCATCCCTGGTTTGTACTGTAAGTGCTTTTGTTCTGTCCTGTATAGGTACTTAATGATAATAGGGGGACAATTAAATTCTTATGTGTGCGTTGCTACACATGCACATGTATTTTCAAGGTCTAACAGTTGGTTGGTGTAGGTGTTATAGTATTCAGCTGGACAGAATTCTGGCTTTAGTTCATGTCCCAGGCAGAATAGTCATGAATGCAGAATCGTGCTGTGTTAGTAGCAGAATCCTTGTTCAATACATATCAGCTCTCCTTCCGAGTTCACTAATCTAAGTTGTAGCCGAGGTCTAAATCATTAATCTTTTTAAGTGTTTTTGAAATTAAACAGGAAACATTTTTTTCTCTGTTGTCTGTCTGTTAGGGGGACACAGGGACCTAGGGGTTAAGCTCCACCCTCCAGGAGGCAGGGCACTTTATATTAATTATGGGGCGTGCCACACCGGGCTTACCCCTGTACACTGTACCAATCCACTCAGTTTTTTAAGTGTCCTGCTTACTAGGGGGACAGGATTAAAGAAAGTCTTCTTTTGTTTTTTTTTTCTCACTGAAAATGTCTTCGGTCAGAGTACTGACACCAGGAGCAAGGATACTTGCTGCCCACAAGGTTAACCCCTGTCGAGGAACAAGCCACCGGGGTCAATTCTAGCCATAGAAAGGCTATACAGACCATTCAGATGTACCTGCCTTCCATTAGGGGTAGAACGCATATGCGTTCCAGTGGCCATTTTATGGTCTCTTCAGACGGAGTGCGGGCTCACATTCAGCTTGGATTGTTGAGGAAACACAGCACATACAAGGTGCACTAAATACAGGCGCCTCCACACCTCCACATACCAGGGCTATCTCCCAGCTAGGCCTGGCTCACCCCTGCACACCTGCTGCGCCGCCCAGAGTGTACCATAGCAGAAGGTAGGTCAGGGGGACTATTCTCCTGGGCGGGGGGGGAAAGACACCCCCCACAGCACAGGTGACATACTGCGCTTGTTCAAAGTGCAAAAGTAAAATCCCTGGGAGCCAGGTAGAGCCGCTGACCTACCTGAGGATAATGCACGTACTTCCCAGGACACAGGACCCAGACAGGCAGCAGAGACTCAAGCTCCCCTCTGGGCTATTCAGCTATCTCAATCCCTAGCCTCATTACAAGGGTTGACAGCCATAGCAGACAACTTAGGCAAAGCTCTGGCTAAACTTGGTCAAAAATCTAGCGGTAAACGAAAACAGTCAGACGATGCTAAGGAGGATGCTGCAATTCATACGCCATCTGACAAGTCATCTATTGACCAGGCCTCCTCTCAGTCTGAAGGGGAACTCTCACCATCAGATGTCTTCAGAGGAGGACCAAGAGGAGAGTAGGGACAGGGACACCCAACGTGATGTGGATGGGATCATCAAAGGGGTACTTCGGATTCTTAAAATTTCACAGACAACAACACAGCAAGGCGAGAGCTCAGGATTGTTCAAGAGACAACACAAATCCTCTACTTGCTTCCCACTGCATGAACAATTATCTGAGTTAATACAGGAAGAGTGGAATACGCTGGAACGAAAATTCCAGGCGACAAAAAATTTTTTGAAGTCCTATCCCTTTCCTTAAGACCTAATAGACAAGTGGTCCGATACCCCAGGTTTATAGAATATCCAAGTCCACTACCTTGCCCTTAACGGATGCCGCAGCCTTCAAAGACCCATCTGATGTCTGGAGGGATTTCTAAGAGCGATTTATTCATCCTCGTTCTCAACACTGCAGCCAGGACTGGCATCCGCTTGGGTAGCCAGGGCAATTCAAGCTTGGTCGGAATCACTTATTAAGAATATCCAGGAAGGAACACCCAGAGTTGAACTACTGTCAACTGCCCAATCAATCGCGGAAGCCTCAGCCTATCTAAGCGACTCCACCTTAGATGCAGCTCAGATCACTGCCCGCACCTCGGCTCTCTCTGTAGTGGCACGCAGAAACTTATGGCGCAAGAGCTGGTCGGCAGACCTTAGCTCAAAGAAATCTTTAACTTCACTTCCATTCAAAGGGAACAAGAATTGGAGAAAATTATTTCCCAAGCGACAGGAGGAAAGAGTACCTTCCTTCCTCAGACGAGAAATAGATCTTCGGGATCCAATAGGCCACATCGCTCACACTTTCGATTCAAGACGAGCGAAAAGGGTCACACCCCTTGGAAAAACAACAAAGCACACAACAAACCCACAGCAGATAAATCCGCATCAGCCTGACTGGGCACTCCCTCCGGAATCGGGGAAACAGGGGGCAGGTTACTGCGGTTCCGGGAGGTGTAGACTCCTCACTCTTCAGACGCATGGGTAGACAAGATCATATCAGAAGGATATCGCCTCGACTTCACAGCCCTACCCCCCAGATCGTTTTTCATGTCAAGAATACCATCTCAATGGAGAGATTCTCTGGGTTTTACTCCAATCTGTTTATTGTTCCAAAGAAAGACGGATCCTTCAGGCCAGTCTTGGATCTCAAACTTCTAAACAAGTTCATATGGTCCATTCGATTTAAGATGGAAACCCTTCGCTCAGTCATTCGGGGAATGGAACTAGGGCAGTTCATGATGTCGCCAGACATCAAAGATGCATATCTCCACGTACCCATTTGGCCCCCTCACCACAAGTACCTACGATTTGCAATTGCCAACCAGCACTTTCAGTTTGTGGCTCTCCCGTTTTGACTCTCGTCATCACCCCGGGTATTTACCAAACTAATGGCAGTAACAGCGGCAACATTGCGACTGCAAGGCATGTCAGTCACACAGTATCTGGACGACCTTCTCCTGAAAGCTACGTCGGAAGACAAGGCCAAGAAAGATCTGGAGCAAGCAACTCAACTACTCCAACAAATCGGCTGGTCCATCAACTGGAAGAAATCCAACATGAAACCCAGTCACCAGATGATATTTCTGGGCCTAGAGTTCAACACCACCACACAATTAGTGAGACTCACACAAGACAAATAGTCCTATATCAGAAATCAGATTAATTCTCTGCTTTCCCTGCGGAAGCCAACAGTCCTCATGGCAATGAAGGTTCGCGGACTAATGGTATCAGCCATCGAGGCGTTCCATTTGCACAGATCCACTTACATCCCCTTCAATCGAATATCCTGTCGGCATGGAAAGGGGGACCAACATCTCGAGTATTTACATGCTCCCAAACAACGAGGGAGGCCCTCCAGTGGTGATTACAACCAAACAACCTGTCGATGGGACAATCTTGGGCGATGCCAATTTGGAATGTGATATCAACAGATGCCAGTGTACAAGGCTGGGGAGCAGCCTGGAACAATCTATCTGCTCAGGGACTGTGGTCCTTACAGGAAACCAAACTGGCAATCAATATACTGGAGTTGCGAGCAGTAAAACTTGCTCTATACCACTGGGCACATATTCTAAAGGAAAAAGCAGTACGGGTTCAAAGTGACAATGCAACTACCGTGGCCTACATAAATCAGCAGGGAGGAACACGCAGCAGAGCAGCACTATTGGAGGCTCAGCAGATCCTGAGCTGGGCCGAAATCAATTCCGTAAGGCTATCTGCAATTCATATACCCGGGGTGTCCAACATCAAGGCACACTTTCTCAGCCGAAACCAGCTAGATCCAGGGGAATGGGAGCTTCATCCAGAGACGTTCACAGAGCTGGTGAACCATTGGGGGCAGCCACACATAGACCTGAAGGCATCCCGAAACAATCGAAGGGTTCAAGAATTCTTTGCTCGTTATCCGATGGCAGCAGGGGTGGATGCCATGACTCAGTGCTGGGCGTTCGATGTAGCGTACATTTTCCCACCACTTCCAATGTTGCCTCGAGTCCTCAAGAAGATCAGACACTCACTCGACACAGTAATAGGGATAGCTCCTAATTGGCCTCACAGGACATGGTTCTCAGATCTCCGGGAGATGTCAGTAACTCAGCCAATTTGCTTGAAATACAGGCCAGATCTTCTTCGTCAGGGACCAGTTGTTCACCCAGTCTGTTCGCTTTGACGGGATGGCTGTTGAGGCATCCATTTGGTGTAAACGGGGGATAGTTGAAGAGGTCGTCACAACCATGCTCAGGGCACGCAAGCCTTCATCTTCCAAATCATACCACAGAGTATGGCACTCATATCTCAAGGGCCTCCAAAACTGCCATTGCGAGTTGGATCAGACAAACAATCACACAATCCTATCTCGCCAAAGGAAAATCTCCGCCAGAGGGAATCCAGGCACACTCCACAAGGGCAGTTGGGGCCTCCTGGGCGTGGCGCAACTCTGCCTCATTGGATCAGATCTGCATGGCAGCGACCTGGTCTTCAGCGCAAACCTTTACCAAATTTTATAGAATTTACACACTTGTTTCAGCTGAGGCTTCTTTTGGTCACAAGGTTTTACATATAATCAGTTGTGTAATTATAACTGATAAATTAGGCTCGTCCCCTTGGTCCCTGTGTTCCCCTAAGTTGACAGAGAAAACAGGATTTTTGCACTCCCCGTTAAATCGTTTCCCTGTAGTCGAAAGGGGGACACAGGGTTTCCTGTAGTTTAGTGGTAGTGTACAGAGGTAAGCCCGTTGTGGCACGCCCCTTAATTAATATAAAGTGCCCTGCCTCCTGGAGGGTGGAGCTTAACCCCTAGGTCCTTGTGTCTCCCTTTCGACTACAGAGTACAAAAATCCTGTTTTCCCATTAGACTGGCTTCCTTTTTGTGAATGTAGGCTTCCTTTTAAGTATCTTAGAGCACGGATAGCAATGCCTTTTCCTGTAATTTCAAACACATCATTGCATGCACGTGAAGACACACTATGCCCTATATTATATTTGCCCAGCATCCATGCTCCTGTCAGGTCTGTTTTAGCAGTGGGAGGGAAGTGGGGAGAGCCTGAACCTATCTGTGTGGTGGTTAGTGGGAAGTATGTGCACTTTTAAATACCGAAAGTACAATTTTTTATTCTGTAAAGAGCATATGTTGAACATGTGTGCTCTGTATATCCAGTTGATAATTTTTAATAGATTTTCAGTCACTTCATGTTTATAAACTCTCGCATGCCATCCACAGAGACCTCCATTTTTTGCACAGCAATCTTTCTCCAATTATTCATAGTATGCAGCATGATACACCCCATGTGCACAATAAGGGCAGTGACAGATAATTTTTTTGCAGCTTCAAACCCCCAGAAAATACCTTGCCACAAGGTATACAAAGATTTGTCTCTACTAAAACACTCAAATTGCATAATCACTCTAAATGCCTTTGTATGCAACACCAGGGTAATGTGTTTTCAAGTTTTGTTAAAGGGATCCTGTCCTCGGAAAACATATTTTTTTCAAAACACCAGTTAATAGTGCTACTCCAGCAGAATTCTGCACTGAAATCCATTCCTCAAAAGAGCAAACTGATTTTTTTTATATTCAATTTTGAAATCTGACATGGGGCTAGACATTTTGTCAATTTCTCAGCTGCCCCTGGTCATGTGACTTGTGCCTGCACTTTAGGAGGAGAGAAATGCTTTCTGGCAAGCTGCTGTTTTCCTTCTCAATGTAACTGAATGTGACTCAGCGAGACATGGGGTTTTACTATTGAGTGTTGTTCTTAGATCTACCAGGCAGCTGTTATCTTGTGTTAGGGAGCTGCTATCTGGTTACCTTCCCATTGTTCTTTTGTTTGGCTGCTGGGGGGGGTGATATCACTCCAACTTGCAGTACAGCAGTAAAGAGTGATTGAAGTTTATCAGAGCACAAGTCACATGACTTGGGGCAGCAGGGAAATTGACAATATGTCTAGCCCCATGTCAGATTTCAAAATTGAATATAAAATCTGTTTGCTCTTTTGAGAAATTGATTTCAGTGCAGAATTCTGCTGGATCAGCAATATTAACTGATTCATTTTGTTTCATTTTTTTTTTCCATGACAGTATCCCTTTAATGTCACACCAACTGAAATGTTTTTTTAAGCAGCGGGTGGTCTTTTTAAAAAACGCATGTGTCCATAGCCTTAAGCTATTAAAGTATTTTTTCCTCACTATCTCTTATGGCAAGATCATTTCTGGCATTTTTTAGCTGCAATAAAAACATCCTGGGTGTCATTGCTCCAAATGGTGGATCTGTTGCATCCGTTGGTACTACTTACTATGCTTATATGTTGTTTGGTAACTCCTTTACTGCTGGAAAAAGTCTGACATTCTAAATCCAGTGCAGAGAAAAGGGTGAATGATTATATGTTTATTATATTGTACCACTAACAGAGACTGTTGGTTTGCTTTTCTGCTTTAGCTTGCTGGACTATTTCTTTTCCACCTGCTTCAGTCTTCTTTCAGGCTCGCTCTAATATTCCTAACTTTCATCTCTCTGGTTCTGGCTTGGCAAGGTTAGCTGTTTTTACTATGACTTCTGGGTGTGTTTATATCTTAAAATCCTTTATTAATTGCTACTTTTGCACTCTGAAACAACCCTGCATTGCATTAAGCTATATCTAAAAGATAAAAGATTTCAGGTTATTAAATGTCTTCCTCCAATGCTTTAAATATGGAAACACTGAAAACAGAACTTTACACTACATTGAATTGGCTTTGCATGTACACACATATTTGAAAATAACTGGAGCTTTCAAAATCTCCATAAGTAACATTTGCCATTATTTTGTGTGTTAACTACTATGTTATTTTACAGCATTTGAAGGGGAAAGGGTTAACATTATATTTTATCTTAAATAACTGATAATGTACACCCCACTGTGATTTTGTAAGGCTATTAAGATTTACTAGATATTTGCACCAATTTTCACATTTAGAATAATATTACCCCCTGTCATTATGGAACTTCTAACAAAATAAGTGTGTCTGTGTATATGTATATATATATATATGTTTTTATTTGTTAAATATGTTTGTCCTTGTATCAGGTGAAAGTACATGTTCTTGAATTGATAGATTAGAGAATATTAGTATGGGGAGAAAGGTTTAAAGTGAACTAGTTTGGCTACAGGTTTTAGGTGAGCAGCTTATTAAAGGACAAGGAAAGTGTATACATAAATCCTGCTTCAGATATAGGCATACCTTTTGTGTATTCAGCCTTGCCTTCCAATCGTCTCTGTGTATAGCCTTTGGTGACATCTGCAGGCTGCTTACAGAAATAACCGCACAGTACTGTGCAAAAAAATCCCATGATGCATCCGATCTCAAGACAGACAAAGGCAGAGGATTCTGCGCAATGCAATCGTTTAAAGGCAGCGCATGCGCAGTAAAGCTCATATGTGAGCGAGCTAACAGAGCTTGAGGACGTGCAAACTGTGCTTTACAGTGTCGCGCGCGCACGTGATGCGCGTAATGGATTTGGCGCATGCGCATTAGAACAACCGGCGCCATCTTGGTTAAAGAAAATGTCGGCGCTGAATATGATTTGCTTCACTTACAGACAAGGATGCGGAACAGGAGAACGGAACGTATTTGGCACACAAAAACGTAGCGATCAGGTACATCATAGGGCGGACTTTACAATCATGGGGGATAAAAACAAATACTTTCCTTGTCCTTTAAAAGCTTGTAGCAACAATGGTTTTGTTTTCTTTACTTCAGAAATATAATTTAGCTTCTACGCAAGCTAACTGAGCTTTTTGAATTACTAAACGTTTTTCAAGTTCATACAGGTATATTTTTTTGTCTTCATGCTAAATTGAGTAGTATTTGCTGGCCACAAATGACTATGCTGATATTGAAAGCTAGGTATTGTTTTATAGTGAGATAGAATTTTTGATCACATTTGTTTGCCTTTTGCTGAACCATCAGTAAGTTACCTTGCTGCAGATTATTGATTTGGTATCTAGGCATTGACCACACCAGCTTTATCTTACTGGGCAGTAAGAAATGTATTTCTCACTTTTTATTTTTTTTATTTATTTTTTTTTTTACAGATTCCTTCTGCTTCTAGCCCTGTTGCTGATTTCTCGGCCATCAAAGAATTGGATTCTCTAAATAATGAGATTGTGGAATTGCAGAGGTGAGCAAAAACCAAACGCCCAAATCATAGTCAATGTACTTGGTGTGCATTGTAAACGGATAAGTTGGATATTTTTATAAAGAAATGTAAAGGAAATTTAGCTACTAATAATAGGTACTAAATACAGTATACAGTAATGCATTGTGTGATCTGAATCTACTATACAATTTCTTCATACATTACCAAACCAAAAATCAAAACAATGTGCAATTCACAATTGGCCAAAATAAAGGATTTGTAATGCAAGCTTACTGGTTTCCCTAGCTTTATTACATTTTCCAATTTTACTTTTACTAAAAGTTGTAACCACAAGCATTACACATTTTAATCCTAACATTTACATATACCTGTGCTAAAAATGTTTACATTTTGTACAATTTGTATGTTACCATACATTGACTGAGTGAAATAGGGCATCTGCATTATTTATGTGTGACAGTGTCTGTGTTTTTCTTTTTCAATTTTTGTTTGTAATCTGTATGTTCGAAAATCTTGGGATCACAAACAAAGCCTCATTTAGGAAAGAAGTACCCTTATACCTTTATCCCAGGGATAAACAAACGTTACTACATAAGGGTTGACTGAACCCAAGGACAAAAACAAAAGAACTGGTGAAGGATATGGCAGCACTGGCTACTAAAGTATCAACATCACCATTAAGAGTCATTTGTGGCCATGACCTAAACAATCTGTCATGCAAGGATGAAGCCCTTACTCCTAGCCTGGCATGAACAAGTACGTTTCCAGATGATTACCTGGATAAAGACCTAGCCTTAAGGTGCCCATACACTGAGCGATCCGCTCGTTTGGTGATGTCGTCAAACGAGTGGATCTCTCCCCGATATGCCCACCTTGAGGTGGGCAATATTGGGCTGATCCGATCGTGGGCCCTAGGGCCCAACGATCGGATCCTAACGAATAGCAATGGGCGGTCGGATCGCGGGACTGCATCAACGAATAGATGCGGCTGCGATCCGACTGCATTTTTTGTCCCATACGATCGAGATGGCCAGATCGCGATCGGTGAAGCCCGTCGGGGGCCCCATACACGGGCCAATAAGCTGTCGGCAGCTTTTATCGGCCGTGTATGGCCACCTTTACTCTGGTCAGATGAAACATATTGCTTTATATGAAGGAAGAATGATAAGGCTTTTAAACTGAAATAAAACATCCCAATAGCATCATGCTTGCTTTCTAGTATGACGATGCTTCAAATTTGTAACAAACTGGCTTAAAGACAACAAAATGAAAGTATTACAATGGCTATCCGAAAACCTAATATCCATTAATGCTGTAACCTTCTTTTTTTCAAGAAGTCAGTTATCTCTAAAACATTCCTTGTTGCAGCAGGACATATAGGCGCAAATTCTCTAAGCGCCGAACGCTTTCGTTAATTCGCTAGCGTTCGGCATTTTCGCTACTGCGCAAATTCACTAACGAACGCTGGCGTATTTTCGCTAGTGTTACTTTGCATCCTTGCGCCAGGCGAATTTTCGCTAGCGATGTAACTACGCAAATTCACTAACTTGCGCAGTGTACTGAACGCTACCTTTTACGCTAGACTTCCTTCGCCACCTCAGACCTGGCGAAGCGCAATAGAGTAGATAGGGATTGTTTTAAAAAAAGTCAATTTTTTTTCTAAGTCCCAAAAAACGCTGGCGTGTTTTCTACATGATGGGTGATAGGCTGAAAAAGATCAAAAATTTTTTGGGGCTCCCCTTCCTCCCCCTACATTTCCTGACTCATGGCAATTTACCTAGACAGTGGGCACATGTGTAGGGCAAAATAAAATTTATATTTGCTGATTTGAAGGTTTTCTAGGCATTTGTAGTGCAGATACGTGTTCCTCCATTGAAATTTGAATTTCGCGCCGTATGCAAATTAGCCTTCGCTAGCGTAACTTCGCTTTATATAGCGAATCAACGCTAGCGCAACTTCGCAACCTTACGCTACCCCTGTGCGCAACTTCCGATTTTAGTGAATTTGCGGAGCGCTGGCTAAACTACGCCTGGCGAAGTGCGGCGAACTTGCGCCTGGCGCAACTTCGCATCTTGGTGAATTTGCCCCATAGAATTTTTTGCTATAGGTAGCATAACTAGTAAATGTGTGCAGCTGTCCCAGCACTTTGGCATCACTCAAAGATTTGCTTTCCCAAATGGCAGTGCTGAGCTATAATCTCAGGGGTATAAATGCTTAGTTACAGCATCTCCTGGGTGCCTACCTGTGGTCTCTATAACAACCACATAGAATTACTGTGGGCTTATTCTGCACTGTAGAACCATCTGTCATTTTCTAGTGCTACTACTCACAAAGGGCAAACCTTGCTGTGTCCTTGATGTTTTTAATTAACAGGAACAGGTTGCCCCTCTAGGAAAATAAATGATCCCACTGAAAAGTGATTAAGAATAAATGGGAATCTAAAACAGTGAGAATCGAATGCACTACTACTAGCTCAGCTGCTATAAACACGCTCACATACTAATATTGTTTAGTCTATAGAGGTTCTAGCTCTAACTACATTGAAGTTCTTATCCAAATGGTCTGTCAGTACTGCTATATAGAGTTACTTTTTTCTTATGGTCATGCCAGTATACCAGACACTCAAGTGCACATTTATTAAACCTCCAATTTTTCTGGTTGGGCTTTTTGTCTTAAAAAATCAGAAAAAGTTGCGGGGAAAAAAGTGGGATTTATTTTAAGCCTTCCGATTTATAATTATTTTAACCCCCAACATCAGACACACCCTGGCTTCTTTTATGCTTACATGCTAATGTTTAACAGCCCCTTCACACAGTTTATCCCTTCTATTAACACATCACCTTCCACCTACCCAATATCTCTTCACTTACAATCGTAACACTAACAATGTTTTTTCAGCACATACTTACCCCACAGCATACCAGTAATGGGATCTGTTATGCGTAACCCATTATCCAGAAAGATCCAAATTACGGAAAGGCTGTCTCCAATAGACTCCATTATACTCAAATAACCCACATTTTTACAAATGATTTCCATTCCATAATAATAAAACAGTACCTTGTACTTGATCCCAACTAAGATCTCATTAATTCTTATTGGAAGCAAAACCAGCTTATCAGGTTTATTTACTATTTATATTCATATGAAAAAGTTTGGGAACCCTTCTTAATTCTTTGGAGTTTTGTTTATCATTGGCTGAGCTTTCAAAGTAGCAACTTCTTTTTATTACATAACATACCTTATGGAAACAGTAGCATTTCAGCCACAACAGAAAGTTTATTGGATTAACAGAAAATATGCAATATGCATCATAACAAAATTAGACAGGTGCATCAATTTGGGCACCCCAACAGAGATATTACATCAATACTCAGTTGAGCCTTCTTTTGCAAATGTAACCATCTCTAGATGCCTCCTATAGCCTTTGATGAGTGTCTGGGTGGTGGTTTTTTTGACCATTCGTCCATACAAAATCTCTCCAGTTCAGTTAAATTTGCCGAGCATGGACAGCCTGCTTCAAATCATCCCATAGATTTTCAATGATATTCAAGTTGGGGCACTGTGACGGCCATTCCAGAATATTGTTCTTCTCCCTCTGCATAAATGCTTTTGTAGATTTCGAAGTGTTTTCAGGGTCATTGTCTTGTTTGAATATCCAACCCCTGCGTAACTTCAACTTTGTGACTGATACTTGAACATTATCCTGATGAATTTGTTGATATTGGGTTGAATTCATCTGACCGTCGACTTTAAAACGGGCCCAGTCCCTGAACTAGCCACACAGCCCCACAGCATGATGGAATCTTCACCAAATTTGACAGTAGGTAGCAGGTGTTTCTCTTGGAATGCGGTGTTCGTTCGTCATGCAAATCGCTTTTCGTTATGCAAATCGCTTTTTGTTATGACCAAATAACTACATTTTTGTCTCATCAGTCCAAAGCACTTTGTTTCAAAATGACTGTGTTTTGTCTAAATGAGCTTTTTCATACAACTAGCGTCTCTGTTTGTGGCGTGAGTGCAGAAAGAACTTCTTTCTCATCAGCCTGCCATACAGATGTTCTTTGTGCAAACTGCACTGAATTGTAGAACAATGTACAGATACACCATCTGCAGCAAGATGTTCTTGCAGGTCTTTGGAGTTGATCTTTGGGTTGTCTCTAACCATTCTTACAATCTTCTGCATATGCCACTCCTGTATTTTTCTTGGCCTGCCAGACAACTGTACCTGTGGCCTTCCATTTCCTGATTACATTCCTTACAGTTGAAACTGACTGTTTAAATCTCTGAGCTTTTTGTAGCATTCCCCTAAACCATGATACTGAACAATCTTTGTTTTCAGATCTTTTGACAGTTGCTTTGAGGATCCCATGCTGTAACTCTTCAGAGGAGAGTCAAACAGAAGCACAACTTGCAATTGGCCACTTTACTGTAAATACTGTACCCTTTCTTATGATTGGACACACCTGCCTATGACGTTCAAGGCTTAAAGAGCTAATCCAACCAAATTGGTGTTGCCAGTAATCAGTATTGAGCAGTTACAAGCATTCAAATTAGCAAAATTACAAGGGTACCCAAATATTTGCACAGCATGTTTTTCACATTTTATTAATTTCATACAAGTGAATACTGCTGAATATGTACCACTGTTATCTTTTTTGTTAAAAGTGGAGTAAATTATTATGCTGGGTGAGAGGAGTTTCCAAACTTTTTCATATGACTGTACATGATTTTATAGTAGACTTAAGGTTTAAATATCCAAATTACAAAAAGATCCATTATCCGCAAAACCCCAGGTCCTGGGCATTCTGGATAACAGGTTCCGTATCCGTCTAAACAAACCCTAAGCTTACAGCCTTTGTTAGGCTTTAAAATCTGAAGCAGCTCATTATACAGAGGGCTAATCTGTGGTCTAATATTTTGTTTTTGAGAACTTTGCATTTGCAAAGCCAGCAAAGTGCTCAGATGAAAGTGTTTCGCTGAACATAAAAATTAAAACACTTTCACTTTAGCATTTCATATCTCAATTGCTGGTTTCCAGAAGAGAAGCTAGTAAAACAAATTTAACACCTCTTAAATAGTTGTAAATTGTTTACAGCCTGTGATTCCAGAAAAGTCTGCAAATCTCTGATTACCCTACCATATATTTTTTAAAACATTTTTTTTGAGTGGTGCTGTTACTTTAATGCTGATATGAATGAGAATATCACACCTGGGAGGCAAGGTCATTTTTCTAGTTTAGGACGTTGGTAAACACCTTGTGTTGCGGTAGTTGCATACAGAAGCTTACGTCTCATTTGTTAGATCGTACCTTTGGGATTATAACCTTTTGAAGAAGAAAGATGGATTGTACTGTTCATTTTCATCTCTGTCCCCTGGTCTGTGTTCCCTATCAATTTCATTTGGTTTTGGTATAAAATGCCCCACTTTTAAACAGCTATTCATTCTTGTCATGTTACGGATGGTGAGGGACTGCTTAAAGATACCACAGCCATGTTTTCCCAGTAATGATCGGTGAGTTAGTAGTTCATAGACCGCCTACTAGATTGCTGCCTGCAATTGTTGCAGCTTTGCTGCTCATTTAGAAAGAATGGCTCTACTCTTATTGCCTTGATGATTATCTGAGATTTATCTTGTGGCAACTAATGAGCTAAGGAGGTGACCTTTATTGCACAAAGGGAATGACTGCTGAGTGAAATTTGCTATAATGTGGCCCTAAAATTTGTAGCACATCCAGCCATTTATATTTGGTTCATTCTGTCTTCCTTCTCCATCGGTAGATGGTCTGCCTGTTTTAGAGCATATGTTTATTTTAATATTACAGTAAAAGAAAACATGAGCATATATTTCTTACCCGAACAGGAAACTAACATTTACAAAGAACATTACTCTTCTTTTAAAATGTATATGCTGTAGATCCATGGTCTTTAATTTGTAATATTTCTGGTTTGTCAGCCTTTCTCCTGCCTGATATGTAAAATACTAATTTCAAGCTAGAATTGGATTATGTATTAATATTTTAACTTGAATAAAGAGGGGGGGCTCTGCATATAAATACATGTAAGAATATTGATACATAATATAATTCTAGCCTGAAATTTTATTTATCAGGCTGAATAAATCCCTCCTTTTTATTTTCAGTCTTTCATTTAGATAACTGCTTGGTTGCTAGATTGTGAGACTAGCAACTAGATAAGAGTTTGAGTACTGGCTCATGGGGTGACTTGTTTCCCCATCCCCATGCGCTACCATGGTGACAAATCTCCTCAAAATGCTTTCGCACCAGCACTAAATAAAAAACATGGGAAAACATATTCAATATTCATTTTCGAAAGTCGATGGACTTTGTGCTACTATGGATGGTTTTTCACTCCAGATGAAGGTTTCTGTGTAAGATCAAAACATCAAGTAATAAACATTTCTTTTTTTGCATTTTTGTTATGCAGCTTAGTTTCCATCAAGCACAAAATACCATATTTTTATTAAAACATTTTTTTAAAAAAAATGGAATTATGTGGGAGATTTATCTTTCCATAATTCTGAGCTTTCTGGATAAGCAATTCCATACTTGTGATATAGATAGAAGTAGGAATGGTACAAATAAAACAATGGTCCTATAGTAAAAATAAAGAAAATATTGGTCTTGTTTTTAGTTAAAAGATTATGCAGACTACATTGTCAACATGAGCCCAGAAGCAGAAAATAGCAGCGTGCGGATGAATATGATTGCTTACTACAAAACCGAAGGAGTAATGCAAAGCCTAATTTAAGGACTACCGAAATAGGAACATTATTTGAATGAGAAGTTAGAATATGAGATGCTTTTAAAATAAGGCCTGTGTTTTATCGTTTTAAATAATTTCTTGGTAGGACTCAAACTGTGCTTGTTTGTTCGTGTCAGCTTTATGCTTTCACTCAAAATACATTTGTGTGTATTGAAATAATTTAAATCCCTGTAAAATATTGTGCGTGTGTTGTAAATCAATATAAACCAAAAGATTAATGGAATGCTTAGTTCTTGACATTATGGAATGCTTAGTTCTTGCGTATGATTTTTATGCCTGACTGGGTATCAAAAGGTCAATTCCTGCCATTATATTCTTGCTTTATGCGTTATTTAATTTTACTGAGCCATTATAGATTGCTAACGTGAGTTGATAGAAGCATATGGCTTTCTGAAAATCACTCGTTATTTTGATAAATTGTTTTAACCTTTCATAAGGGTTCTGCAGTTAAACGTACAAGCAGGCAGCTTCTTTTTCCACCCCTCCCATCTAAATTCCCAGTAGTTTGCAATAGCTGATTTCTCCTTAGCAACAGTGAGATCACTAAAGACATTCTATTTCATTGATTCCTTTATCCCCTCCTCCAGCATTTCCTATTCTTGCTGTCTGCTCTTCTACAATGAGGCATTGGTTTTAGTGTATCCTGGGCCTGAATCCCTCTGGGTTTATGTACTTTGCATTTTGGTGGTCTCCATTATGTACTTAAAATGGGACTCTGGTTTAGGGGGATGGATAAGCATGCCTGCAGTGACTGATGTCTTCAGATATTCGTGTATGGTGTGTTGGTCTTCTAGGGAAAAAACAAGTGTGGAGAAGGAACTGGGCGAGAAGGAGGATGCTGTTAAATGTAGAACAAGCGAGGTTCAGGTAAGAGCAAACTGTGCAAAATTTGTAATGGCTGCTTGAATAATACCATTCACAGTGTCCTGTAGGACACTAAGAGGCAGAGAAAAGAGGATACAGCATTAATTTAACTGCTTATAATACAGCTGATAGAAAAAATTAATGCTTTATTTAAAAAAAATCACACCATCAAAACAGAATGAATAAAAGTCTTAATGTTTATTCTTTATCACTGTTATTTTGTAAATAATTACATTTTCTTCTACTGTAAATCATGGAAACTGGCTAAGAGTTTTAATGGTTAAATATGCTGCTCTGCATGAGTGTGCAGGTGCCATGAATATTTATGTCAAACTGTTTTGTTAAAAGTAGGGAACATAAAGCTGTTAACCCTTTCCCTCAGTTGTGTCACCAGCCTAGCAGTGAGCTGTTACAGATTTGGTACTTTATTTGAATAATTTACATGTTAATGGGGGAAAAAAAGCATTGTACTGATAAACATAATTTCAAGCAGTTTTAAACACTGCTGTGCAGTGTAACAAAAATATTACTTTGTGAAATGCAAATTTTAGATTTTTATATACCCATGACATTTATGTTGTTACCCTTTAGTCTTTAATATAATTAAAATGTCATTTAGTTTGTAAAAAAATATAATGATCAAGTAACAGCTAATATACTTAAACCTTCGTGTTCTAGAAAGGAAATGGTTGCAATCTATTGTTGTCTTCATACCTTATGGCATCTCCAAACAGCCTTTGGCCTCTCTCACCTTGTTACTTGATGAAGTGATTGATTCTGGGACATGAGGTCCCTCGAGTTTCCCTACAATATATGCACTGCTCTCCATGTGCCCACAAGCTTACAGTGAGCAGAAATAGTGTACCCGACCAGTTCAGAAAATTAGGTTTAAAGTAGCAGGTTACTGGTGTGCTTACTTCCTGTGGGGAAATAGCAAGTGGGGCTGGGTTTGGAGCAACTTGCAGAAACAATAAGGTGGAGTAAACATGGTGGGCAGTGCACACAATCTCTCCAGAGAAGAGGATTTCATGTCCCAGCATGGAAGAAAGTGAGAGCAGGTTGAGCGGAATCATGTATGTCTGTACATGAACCTCCATGTAACAAACAGATCATGATATGGGCCTATTAAGACCCAATAATATTTTTAAACCAACTGGTTTGGGTTAAGCAGGCTGCCATTTTTGCCCCATATATGGTCCACTAAACTACCTACTTGGTCTGGAGGGGCCAAGTTGACAACTAAACTTGGACTGTGTATAGTCTACATTAATTGTGAAATTAATTTAGAAAAGATCTATATTTTCTACAGGACCTTCAAGATGAGGTGGAGCGAGAGACAATTAATCTGCAGAACTTGAAGTCTCAAAAGCAAGAAGTGCAACAGATCCTGGATGAGCTGGATGAACAAAAAGCAAAATTGGAAAGTGAACTGCAGGAGCTGCAGCTAAAATATGCAGAGGAGACTCAGATGGTATGAGGCAGCAAATATTGCAATCTACATCAGGAAATTGCTATAGCGCCTACTTCTACAATGCATGTTTGTAATTAACATATTTTGTTTGTAGTCTGAATAATCAAATTCCTTTATCATTTCTTTGAAGCTAATGTATATTTTGCCAAATTGAACATCCCAATAATTGGCTTTTTTTTTTGCGGGGAAACCATAGTCACAGACAGATTGCATCAGCATTCAGAAACAAAATAATATATTTTTTACTAAATAGAAAGAAAACCGTTTCCACACTGATATTTTTGGTAGAAATTTATAATGTGTGGTTATGTAACTGTAAGTAGGTTAGGAGGCAGTTCATTTGTATTGAAGACACTTTAGGATAGTAAATTATGTCATAATGCACCATAGTTTCTACTTGGAAACTGAAGGACCATGGGCAGAATTTCACTGTGGCGAAGAAATACTAAGTCTGGTGTTTTAAGCATCAAATTCCATATTTGTGATTTTTTTATTAGGATTTTATCATTAGTAGTCGTAGTACAGTATCTGCTCTTGTTTCCATAAATATGTACATATTGTGATAGATTCTGTGTGTGTCTCTGAACGTTTATGTAGATCTCATCATTAAAGGTGGAGATAGCTATGCAGGAAACACAGATTTCCAGTTATGAAGATGAGTTGAGCAAGGCGAAGTCAGAGCTGAACAGGCTCCAAGAGGAAACCATTCTGTTAGAAGAGAATCTGGAAGCTGGGAAGCGGAGATTGTCACCTCTGGAGCAGGAGCTGCAGGAATCCCAGTTGGAAATATGCTCTGTAAGACAATTTAACAATATCCATCCACTTTGCAATTAAAAGGCAAATATAATTGTACATTTCCTTGCAGAACTGTGCTTACTACAGGGGAAATATGTATGCAGACATAGCTTTATGGTCTCTCTCTGTACAGCTTAGAAGTTGTCACAGCTCTAGAGCTTTTTATTTTTTATTAGACATCCTTGACTGTAGGCCACTCATTGTTCTTGTTTCTTGTAAGGGACCATAATGCAGCACAGGTTTTTTTTCCCAGCTTCCTAATTGACATCTAAGTCAATGATACAAGGGAAGATACCTAACATTTTGTTGCCCAAGCAATCACATGCTTTGTGGGAGGGCGTGAGTGGGACTTTTCTCCACTGACTTTAATTATAATCACCTGTATTCTCTTGGATTAGGTGACAATCGGTCAGAAATGCAGCAGTGAGTATTTGCAAGTTAAAGTTGCCTAAGCTGCAAGTGCACCTGCAGGATCCCCACAAAGTTGCCCTGGCTTTCATTTTCCTAACAGAAAAAAAGGGATAAAAAAATTAAAGCAAAGTAATGTTAGAACCTTCATTTTCAGTCAGGAGAACACAGAGAAACCATATTCTCACAAAACTGTGGCTCAAGGCTCATAAAGGAAAATATTGATCGATATGTATATCGTTGTGATAGGATACTTTGATAAGGGACTTATGAGGTTTTATATTATCTGTCGGCATTCTTTCAGTACATATTGTTCTCTTTTAATAGTAACATTACTTGCTCCATTCAAGTGGAGTGTGGTATCTCTAACTTTAGGCATATCATGAGTTGGTGTATAGTTACAGGATACAGTTTAAATGTAAAATATACTTTAGTAATAGAATTTTCCAATAAGTTGAAAATAAAATGAAGACCAATCTTATGCTATAGACTTGAATTTGTTTGGGAAATGCTTAATTAGAGGCTAAAAATGCAGAAAATCAACTTTTTGCCTCATAAAGGATAAATACAGCAAGAGAAACTCTCGTTATAAATATGGTGTGTTTTCCCTTTAAGCCACTCAACCTCCCTATCCTAGCAGGCAGGTGTGGGGCTTTTCCTTTCAGGCTCCATTCCTCTGTAAATATAGGCTGAATTGGCATTGGCAGATTTGATGCTAACCTATGTAGGAGTTGGAGTCGTGCAAAAATAATTATTTTACTTATAACTTGTTATAAGTTATTCTATGGATTCTATGTATGTTTAAAAAAAAACTTGGCATGTTAGTAAAATTAGTAGGAATAATATTTTAAATAATATTTTTGTTGGTATTCTTAAGGTTCAGGCAAAGCTGGAAGAACTGAAAGCTTCAGAGAATAATGTTGAGCAGCTTAACTGGTGCCATCACTTAGTAAATGGTATTGGAGATCACTCCAGTCTAAGTAACAGCAGCAGCGAGCCTACAAATCTGAATGAGAATACAGGGCGTGACAGTCCGGGCCAACTAGAACACCAGAGCCATAACTCTCCTGTGAGTGTATTATTTTTTGTACAAATCATATTTTAGTATGCGTTTTAAATGTTTTTTTAGTTGAGCACATTATATTTATTTGTTTGCATAAATTGTTGGATGTAAGCTGTATCTGAAAGTAATTGATATCTCCAATTTATGTAATTCAGGTTAGAAGCAGTCCTGATATAAATCAGACTTCTGGGAGTGAAGGTGAAGAAAAAGATATCGTAAATACACTGGTTGCTGAAAAGGTATGTCTGTGTGTTCATATGGTAAACAGATATCAATTCTGTTTAGTGTTACCCTTAAAATGGTCTGCTAATCCAGTTCCTGACTGAGGTGTTTGTACTGTGTGAAATTCTAACACATACAAAGTGTACAGAGAGAAGACATTTGAAATTAACAGACTTTATTAAACAATGAGATTGCCTTTTTCCATTTAAAAATTACCCGGGTTTTTGAGGTTCAAGCCTCCCTTTTCAGCATAACATTGGATCATTGTCCCCTCTTCCCTTATAAAATTATAGATATATGAAAGCATTGATGTATCAATCAGCAACTGTCAGAAAAGCGTACTATATACATCTTCAACAATATTTCCATAGGCTGACTTTTAGACTTACAATTTAAAATTTGGGGAGCATAGAAAGGGTGTTGAGGGGCTTTGAACTTAGGTCCCAAATTAAAGTGGATGTTTTTGTTAATGACATAACTGAAAAATAGTAAAAAAAAATAATCTCAATTGGTTACTAAGCTTTCTAGTAAATGATGAAATGCTGCTATTTTCAGTAAATGACCTTAGTACTTAATCATGACATAGATGAGTCATATTTTTCAGTACTTGTGAGATAGACATCAGTGCTTTTTGAAGCATATGTTCTTACTGTGCTTGATGAAATAGCATCTGAACTATTTCATTTCTTTGCATTTGGAAATTATGTGTGCAGTCCTGGTTCCTGAGCAGTTGTTGTCAATGGAAATGAACCGCTGATTTTATGATTGCTTGTGTATCTGGACAAAGTGTAAATGCCTAAGTGTCAAAGCTCTAATGGCAGCATACCACATTTCTTCTGTATTGCATTTTCAAACGTCTTTTGGCAAATGACGTCTGTTTGATTTAGCAGAGCATTGTATATAAATGGTATAACCCCATACCACTGGGAGACTCTGACTATAGAAACAAAACTCACCGCAAAATATCACAACACTCAACAGAAACAAAGCGATTTAATCCAAACAAAAATATTAAACTAAATAATTTCCATATATATTATTTTGGTTGTCCTAGTGGGAATTTCATGTATTATGGCAGATATATATATATAGTACCCAGGCTGAGGTATTGGCTCTTTTAAATCTCCATGGTAAGACTGGCTTTGACCCTGGCGTATGGTTGGAGAATACTTTGGCAGGTGAAACATTTATGGCAGTTAATCCCAGCCAGTGGCTTGAAAGCAACATGTTGCTCACCACTCCCTTTGATCTTGTACCCAGTTGCCTCAGAATAAGTGCCCATGTTAAAATTTCTGCCTTGGAGGCAAGTTTTGGAAGCATAAAGATAGTTTTACTCCATGCAGAACCTCCTGCAGGCTACCAGTCCACATAGAGCTACCAAATAGCCAATAACAGCCTTTATTTGGCATCACCAAGTATTTTTTTCATGCTTGTGTGACTCCCCAACACTCTTTTATTTACATCTGAGTGTAGCTCACAAGTAAAAATGGTTGAGGATCTCTGATTTAGTGGGAGCCTGATTGTGATGAGGGTTCAGTGAGCTTGGAGAGGCTGTGACACTGGGACTCCAAAGGATGCCTTGTGACCGCAGCGTGGACTTTTTTGTGTTCATGAAAACTACTGGCGAGCCTCTGGTTTATTGTTTTCTTCAGCGTCAAATTTGTGTGTTTATTTTGTGTGCATTCAAATTAAACCTAGGCAGGAGCCTGCAAATTTTGTTGCCAACCTGACAACCTGTCTTCTGTCTCATCTTTGAAACTGATTTGCCTGACCCCTACCTGCTGCTACAAATGTGACCTAAAACATCATCTGCTTTTCTAGTCCTAGAAGTAGACGAAGAAAACCAAGATAAACAGAAATAATTATATGTAGTCATGTATTTTTTGAAAAAAAATGATCCAGTAACATATCTGCGAGTGACAAAAGTAAGTTACCGTATATACTCTAGTATAAGCCGATCCGAGTATAAGCCGAGGTACCTAATTTTAGGGGAAAAACTTATGGACTCTAGTATAAGCCTAGACACAACTACAGCCCTGTCTCCCAGCAGCACACATTC